>JAQZBX010008421.1:0-48126 GCA_029593785.1 Cabassous unicinctus | reverse complement strand
TGTGGGATAGTTAGGGTTTACTTACTAGCAACAGTAGGTTTTATTTTATTTTATTTTATTTATTTATTTTATTGTGGGTAAAAATAAAATTTTTCACAATACATACCAATATTTGTAAAACAGTAGGTTTTAAACATGCAGGAATTACTTTCCCTTTCCAGCTTCCCAACAATGTCCATCCATTTTCTATCTATGGGCTTGCTTTGATAGAGCAGCTCTTTGTCAAATCAGGTTTTTGCATCTACAAATTCCTCACGTAAGTTCTTCATTTTAGCTGCAACCTCTCATTCAGGAAATATAACTTTACTCGGTTTCAATTGAGCATTCAAGAAAATGATATAATGATGGGTGTTCATTTGTGGGGTAAGTTCAAACTAATTCAGCAGCTGCTATTTTAAACTGAGTGTTGATATCACTTTGGGAGATGAGAAAATGCTTTATTGATTTAGAAGTACTTGTTGTTTATCCTGAAGTTGTGAGAATCAGACACCGTATATGCTTTCACATCCTCTTCTCCACCAAGTCTACCCCCAATTTCTTTTCTGCATATTGTGCATTATGCTCTCTTTTGGTTATTTACCTCCCTAGTCCTAGGTGTCTTTCAATCATTGAAATAACACACCCTTTTAGCCTTTGTTTGAGCGATGCCTGGGTCATATGGGTGTTAGTAATCGTTCTCATTTCACTATCCAAACTCTTAGGAAACATGGTCACAATATTCACAATGATAAAAATTAAACTAGCACCATCTTGATACAAAGCACAATAGTTAATCCATAGGCACAATGGATACACTGTTAAGGCTCATGATTACAACGCACTTAAATTCCACACTTAAGTCGCATCACTGGAAGTGATACAGCACTTACTGTGAACTGCAAATCATGGAGGTCATCATCAGTAGTCAGGGGATAAACTAATGACAATGACTTTGGAAGACTGATAATCTATGCTATATCCATTTGACACTAAAAACTGTGTTGCCTTCAGCACCTGTTTTGGGGAGTTGCCATGTGGGTTTTGTACTTTCTCCCAACCTTCAGTACTCATTGACTAAGGTTGACACTTTTGCATCCAGGGGAGGCTTTTCTGGGGACATGGGGCTTTCACAGGCAAAAGAGAATACTGGCTTTTTCAGTCTACCAATTTGTGCTTCTTGATTCCTACGGGTGGGAAGGTCTACTAATAGTTTAAAATCTCACAAATAAACATTTGTTCTTTTAGTTTAAGACTTTGCTCTCTGCTAAAATGCAAACAGTACAAAGAGTTATGAAATATGAAGAGTACCAGTTGCATATACTTATTATGAATGAGTTTGACAGAGAATGAAGCATGAAATTGCACAAGCTCTTTGAATGGACTGGTTTATGGAATGAGCTGAGCAAATGAACCATAATTCTATAAGGGGTTTCTGGGAGTATTAGAGACACACTTTCCTGTCTCAAAATGTTGCCAAAGGTTCCTTCTGAGGGACCTTAATGCCGTCTTTGTTTTGTTTTGTTTTCAGAGGGATGGAATCCCCAGCAAAAGAGCAGCTGGCATTAGGAATAGGGCTGAAGTTGTTAAAAGTCAATTCAGTTTGAAGATGAGAGCCATTTCCAGTCACTGTACCTGCCCAAAGATGTCTAGCACTGAAAAAGTCCTCAGTTAAGATTTGATTCTTGTGTTCATCTAGCTTATGATCTGTAATGGAGAAGACAAATATTATGCAATGAACTACAAAATTCCAGTTGTATAAAGCATTGCAGAGAAGAAGCACATGGTGTTGTGAAGGCATGATAAAGGGGAATTGACTTTGTCAGGGAGATGAAGAAATGCTTATCCAAAGAGAAGACAACTGAGCTGATACGTAAAGAAATACTAGGAGTTACTTATGCTGTAGGAGCAAAGTAGGTAAAACAAACAGCACATGTAATGGCCCTTGGGTGGAAATAGTATGCTATTTTTTAGGAACCGAAAGAGGCCAGTGTAGCAAGAAAGCAGATGGGGAAAGTGGGGAAGGTGCAAATAGAGAAAAGGCGTTAAACAGATTTTATATCTCCATTCTTATTTGAAATTTTGGTTCACAGTGTATCCTTCCATTCTGTTTCACTTATCTCTTCTGTGGAGAAAGCCAACAGGCTCCTCTTAATATTCAAGCCATTTTTATTTGGAGATACTAAAATAAATAATAATACCACTATTCCATCTATCTACCTGCCTGTTGATGCTAACTACCAACGCCATGGAATCCATCTGTCCTCTTGTGGATGTTTAAGATAGATTATTCAGTCCATTCAGATTTGTGTGGGGTTATTCGTGTGGGGTCAATTTAACCATGGCAAAGGGGTAAGTGGTGGATCTGTATGAAAACTTATTGATTATGCATCACATTCATTTTTCTTTATCAGTATTTCCAAATACTGAATCTCAAATCACATCAACGATTAGAACTACACTTATAAAGAAGTTGAATCAATTTTGGCATACTAAATTCAAATCATTACATCTCTTTTATAGACAAGAAAATTAGGTAAATACTGAAGAAACCACCCAATAAATTGTCTGCATAGTCCATAGCTCCCTCTGTTTTTATTTTATTTTTTTCATCTCTGCCCTTCTTCCTAACTCCCTCAGAACACTTCTATTTCCTTATTTCTGTAGCACCCTAACTGCTCATTTTGCTGCAGTCATTATTTGCACAGATGCAATAAATGTACCAGTTTTCTTTCTCTAAAAATTAGATGACATATTTAATGTCATGCATTTTATCTACTGATACTTCAAATAAAAAACTATAGCATTTCAGCATTCCTAAGACAGCCTGACTTACCAGCTTCTATAGTCTACATGATAGGGGTAAAAGAATGAAAATAGATTACCTTTGAGTCAGTTCTTTCTGGGTTACTCTATATTGTAAACACTTTTCCAGATAACTCTTGTCCAGCCTATTCATTGTCGTTTCTTGATTTGCTTAACAGCACTGGGCTTAGAAAAATCTCTTTACCACTATGATTTTTATTTTCCTCATAAAATGGAAATAATATCTTTTCCTGCATATTAGGGCTATCATGAAAGGATAAAACCATAAAGATAAAATAATGTTAATGAAGGCACTTTGAACAATTCTAAAGATTATAAAATGGTGATGATCAACTATCACATAAAATTCAAGTGATAAATTCTAATTCTGCCATACTTGTTCTTAATAACAGATTGCTCTGTTTTTCATAATTATTCTACATATTTATATTATGGTGAAGTCATTACAACAGCTGTCCCATTTTGGTTGCAGATGTTTTGCCCTCAAAGAAAATGAAATTGCATACTTTTTTCTTTCTTTCTTTTTTTTTTTTTTAACTTCTATTGTGCCAGCTTTGAATCCAAAGAAGTACAGAAGCATCTATTACTGCCTCCCCCTAAAGAATATACATTGGTGGTCTTATAAGTTATTTTTTTCTTCTTCATCCTTTATTCCCTTTGTATCTAAGAAAACATCTGACTTTTTGTCAGCAAGGAATTAAAAGTCAAGTGTGGAGAAGCACATATAAATAGCCAATTATATACTTACTATGGAAATATAGTCCTAGAGCTATAGCTAGGGTATTATAGAAAGCCAATGGGGCAGGTAGGGAAGGCTACTTTGTGGAGGTGACCCACAAAGCTAAAACTTTATAAAATGGGAAATTTAAGAAGGCAGGGGTGCAGAGGACACAAGAAAACATGTGGAGATCAGAGTAGATAATTGAGTTTTAGGCCATCCATCTCTGGTACTATTTCTGGCGCCATTAATCTTTAGTCTTAAGACTAGTTTAAAACAGGCCTATAACAATGAGACAATAGTACATGTGGAGCCTACCAGAATGCATTAAAGGGTGTATATGCCCAGACATCATTCATCAGTACAATAATAATAATAGAATTGGAGTTATTATTATTATTGCCATTATTATCATTTAAAACCATAGACACTATTATCCTTTCACTTTGACTCATTTTACCTGCTGTCTTCAATTTTTTCTTTTTTTCCTTTCTACAATAATCTTTATAAGAATTAATTAAATGTGCACTATGACTCTCGTACCATTTGATATTTTCTAAAATCTTTTGAATAATAAAGAGAGAGAGAGCATGCGTGGGGGTATGAGTAAGTGAGAATGTGGAGAAGTTAAACAGGAAATTAAATATGGGAAAACTACAGATGAGATTTTTAAGAGTAGTTACTCAAATGATTGTTTTCATAACGTACAAATTCCAGTTATGATTTCTGCCTACCCAATTGCACGTTTTATTAATCCTTTGCATGGGTAGAAAGACAAGGAAATCAGGGCTGCCTTATTCATATGGGGCCTTTTGGGAACTCAGTTAAGGATCCATTTCTAGTGAGCTCAGACCCAAATTTCACCTTAGTGAATGGAGAGGAGGTAGAAGGCTATACTCAGCTCACACTTGCTCTCTTGACAAGGTACCCAGGATCCCTCCAAAACCTGTGCAACCATAAACTCAGTGGAGTATGCTATCCTGGAAATCAAGTCTTCTCTGTAGATATTATTCACTGTTTTCTTTTCTTTCTCATACCTGGAGTTAATCACCTAGATGGATTTCTTGCAATGTCTGTCACTCATTATAACTGACAAAGCCATTTGTATGTGACCCTAGAGGGGGAACCACAGAGAAACTCTTCAAGGCTTTATAAATATTCTGAATGACAACTCCTAGTTTCCCACTGCTGCTCTACAACTGTCCTTTCAGTTTGTTCCATCTCATTTAGGTGTTCTAGTATATTATGAATCCACTAAGGGAAACATTTTCTCTGCCACAATTTCATTGGCCTTCGTCACATATATTCAAAGTAGAGAATTATGTTGCCTTTTGAGTATGGAAGATATATTTTGCTAAGGAAAAATAGTTAAGTTGGGAGGAATACAAGTATCCTTGTCCTAGGAACTTTTTGCGTCTAGTCAACACTGTAGTATTTTTTTTTCCATGAGTGAGGAATATATAGGAATTGAGTTGAACTGATCCAACTTTTTTATGTCTCTCAAGTCCATTATATTGCTATTTATCATTTTGTTACATTACAATGCATTGCTACATAATAAACTTGAAGAACAAACCCCAAGTGATGACTGTATAAATGAAGGTGACAGCTTGTGGGAAAATAATAGCATGTTATATAGAGTTTAACATCCAGTGGACATATATTGCTAACACTGTGGATTGCCGTGTTGCATTCAAGCAAAAATCTTGCTGGACAAATGAAAATGTTCTTTAAGTATGCAACTGTTCATAACATAGATCATAAATCCCTGGTATTTTTCCACAATAGTCACCTATTTATTCGTAAGTACCTTATCAACAATAATATTTACTGCCCTATGAAGATTACCCAGATACCTGGAAACTTGTTTCCAAGTCATGTCTGTATGAAATTTTGTGTGACAATTACCAGTATTTTGCCTGCCCCTAATTATCCCAGACAATTGTCCGTTGTTAATATTGTTAATAATGTTCAGCCTGAACCAAATGTCTACATATTTAAAACTAAACTATTTTTCTATCTCCACAAAAATGTTTGGGGAGAGGGTGTTTGTGAGAGAAGACAGTAGATCATATTCATCACCCATGGGTGATATCTAAGTAATCAAATGTTTTTGAGAATAGTCTTTATGTTAGGCATTAAGAGCACAACAGAGAACCACATGCACAAGGTTACTGTGTTTGCGGAACTGGTGTTGCATAGCTATATTATTTTTCACTTTATGTGTTAAGTTTTCTCTCCTTATAAGTTGGTGCAAGCCTTATTAAAATTAGGATTCAACAACTTTATGTAGAGATACCTTTTTTGACCCCTAATATTAATTAATGTGTTCTTCATATAGAACATATTAAGAAAATAGTTGTAATATTTCTCAAAAAATTTAGCTTCCTCTCTGAAAACAGGGTAATAATTGACCCCCTTTGGTATCCAAGAGACTCTGAGTTGAAATACAGTTTTGATAAGGAGGGAATGAAAGGGAGAAAGAGAATACTGCATTCATTTTTTTGCTTCCCCCAAAAGAAAATTAATTCAGATTATAAAGAGTATATGGGAAATGCAAAAAGAAAGCTCCTTTATGCTTACCTTCTGTGCCTGTCTTTCCCCTGCAAGTCTTTTGATAGTTGTTTCCAGGTCATATGTAAAAGCAGCAGGGTTTATCAACACGAGGCCAGAGAACCTCTCCAACTGTAGTAGGGACACTTCGCTTCCCACGAAGTCCTAGGCCTGCTGCCAGAGACATCTGGTTCAAGAAAATAGCAAGATTTTTTTATCATGGTTTAATAAAACAAAACAAAACAAAACAAAACAAAACTGTTCCTTCCTATATTCTTGGACTCTTGCTTAGCCTCTTCTATACCCACCAGCTCTTCCTCTATTTCCCTCAGCCCCACCCATGGCCACACTCAATCATTATTATCCTTAGTCTGTGGTTTAACAACTAAAAAATAAATATTTTTCTCTCTTTATCAGTTTCCAACTATTATGTGCTTCTAGCTTCTCAGTTCATATCAGATCAAGGCCTAAAGATAAAGTCCATTTTACCCAAATGGTTTAGCTCTCTGTTTCAGTCCAAGAGAGCAGATGACCAGCTGACATACATGTGCAAACTTGACCAAGAGAGAACAGAGTCTTCTTACAATTGATACAAATTTGGGGCACTCAACTCTATGCCTGACACTGAGCTAAATTCTAGAGATAAACTGGGAAGTGAAAACATGGGAGCTTAGAGAATTTGGCAAGATGAAGGGTAGAGGCAAAACAATTTCACTAATATATGAAAATTTTAAACTGTTTTAAGTGGTACAAGATCACGAAACAGGGAAACTTCTGGTGGTTTAGGGTTTGAGGCATGTTTCCTTAAGGCTATAATTATCTTGGAGTTAACTATGAGAAGGAGTGGCAGTGGTGGGGAAACAGAGTGAGTCATTTGCATATGCAGAGCTCCCTGTACACTTACCCACTGGGAGAGGCAACTTGCTGTTCTGGGAACTGTGAAAAAGCCATGAAACCAGAGACCTTTTAGATTTAACTCTGAATGCACATAAAAGGCTTTGGACTCTGCTTAAATTTTAGGTGGAAATGGTCTAAAGCAGTTGTACACAAATTCATCTATATTTATATTAGAGCAAGTGTTCATTTAACAAGTAGGTATTGAAAATTTTTTGTGGACTTGTCTCTGTACTGGACACTAGGAACATAGAAGCAAACAATGCATAACCTTTGCCTTCTCCCAAGCCGTTCAGAGTCCCTACCGTATTCATGATTTCATTTTTGAATACCTGACAGTGAATTATATGTGGGATAATGTACTAAATTTAATGTGGAATCCTTGTTGAAAATGTAATAGCCATTCAGATCTTCACCCTGCAATGAACCACTTTGCACTGGTAGATCGAGCTTACAAACAAGAGGGCCGAAGTCACTGCAGATGTCTGGACATTTAGATGCTGGGAAATTCGAAAGGAACTAATGGGATCCAAGTACTGAGCTTGCTGCAGCTCGAGCACAAGTGCCAGTAAAGTGTCTAATTAATTTTTACAAATTGACAGTCACTGAGAAGCAGCAGTGAAATACCCTGCCTTCACGTCCAAAAGGAAAGCAGACATACACACAGTACAATCGGTAAGCCTTCATTATCCGAAGGGTAGCAATTATCCATGAAATCCTACTTCACAATACTTATACCGTAGCTGCATATTGAGGAAATTTACTGAAAAATAAGACCGTTTTCAAGCCCTGTGTGTGCTAACTAGCATTTATGAGGCTGGGAAGTCCTGTCAGGGTATAAATAGAAGCAGAATTTGATATCCCATCGTGTTCTACTGGTCAAGTACTTTGATCACGGGAAATACCCCAAAGACAAATACTCTGCAACAGTAATCTTCATGAAAAGCTTTCAAACTAAAAATGGATTATTATGGCTGTGAACTCCAGTTTCTCTGCAGTTTCTCTGCTTATATGTCCATGGAACTCTGATTCGAAAAATAAATACAGCCTTCTGTTTCGCTAAGGGACCCGTTCTTAGGATTTATTCTTGCACCAATATTCTACTGCTTGGAACTTTAGGCAAATACCAGAATAGCATCTGCATTTCTGTTTTCCTCATCTTTTCTTGCCACCTACAATGCTAAGTATGCTGTCATGCATGCAGGGCGTTAATGAGAGCTACCAGTAGATTAGAAACATTTATTCATACAGGCATGCATTCAGCAAATATTTATCAGATGGCAAACAGAATACAAAGATAGATAGTGAAGAGTCTTTAAGTTAGAGTCTTGCGTGTTCTTCATTTAACCTGGATGAGGTAGAAGTAAAAGGAAGTGAAAAGGAAAAGGTTTTTCTCATTCCAGAGCACATGCTCTTCCCTGCCAAGCTAGTTCTCCTTGCTAAGGTCTTCTGGGGATTTCAAAATTCTAAAGAATATTTCAGTTTCAGACATATGATGTGTTCTTGTGATTGAAAATATGGCCATTCCCTAAAGTAATTTGCCAGAAAGTGTTTATAAAGCAAAAAAAGTAACAGATAAACACAAAACTAGTCCAATTCTATATATAGAATATTGAATATGCAGGAAAAGTAGATAATTCAACTTCTCTCACAGTACTGTAATATATAGGAATATTGGATACCTATTCCTTTATTTCAATTACCTTACTACAGTCAGCAAGCTAATAAATCATGGATTTCGCATGCCATTTTGGCCTTCTACATTGTGCTATAATGATTTGGTAGAAAAAGAATGAGATTTTAGAGTTAAGAAATTTGGGTTTAATGCTGAACATTGCATTTATTAGCTGTGGGACTGTGATAAAGCATTTTACCTCCAAAATTGTGTAAATAGGGACTGATGATGATGATGATGATACCAGTATTATCTATTCCTTAGTGTATCAGTGAAAATGAGATTATAGGCATGCATGTCCACACACATCATCTTCTAAAAGACATTTTTTAAACTTTAAAGCTTTTCAACTACTATATTTATGTAACATATATTTATATTTATAAAATTGCTGTCATTTTCACTGCTGGTTTTAATACTATGGTGTTGTAATTTCACAAGTGTAAAAGTTTAAGAATCAGGTTCCAAGTTGAAGCCCCTTGTTTCTTTGTAAATCTTACTGTTATCTATTATAATACTAATATTCATTTGTTCAAACCCCTCCAAATAAAATTATAAAATTTTTATTTAATTTATTAAATTTAAGAGCGTTTAAAAATTTTTCCTGTTCTAAAATAATCTGGTCCATTTTGTTTAGTGGTTTCCCCCTTTGTAGGCCAATAGATAAAAATGGTAAGAAATACCCTTTCTAGATTATCACTTTAATAAATCAAGTCTCTGTTACAGGTGGAAATCTGATTAGATGAAAATCAAACACATCCTATATTTCATCAGATCTTATACACTATTGATTGTATGGCTAAGTCAGAAAAAAAAAAAAACACTGACAATTAAAATATGCTAACACATTGATTTCATTACACTTCCATTTTTCAGAAATCTTAAAATGCAGCAGGACAGGGCCTTAGTTGTATAGGAATCAAATAAATTTGGAATATGGAATGGATTTTATGTGCATTTCCCTAAATTAATTTAAAGCCCATACTACGTTCATTATATGATGCTCATTTATCTAAGTTATCTATTCATTTAACTAATAACTACTGAGTGCTTGCTATGTTAGGTGAATAAAAACAGACAGAATCAGTGCTGCATATACAGGAGCTCCGGCACAGGGAGACGATGTTAGTCAGATAATCCCACCAGTAAATGTAAAACCCTGACATTCATAAGTACTACCAGGGGTCTGTAGTGCTGGGAGGACATTTAATAGCCTTGACCTCCGAGTGCCATTGGAGGGAGGGTCTGTCTGGGGAGAGTTACGTGGCGTTGAAGCTTGGAGGATTACTGAATGTTAATTGGGAAGGAGTAGAAGGGGATTCTGATTCATATTTTAATTTATTATGCAGAATGAACTAATGACAAACCTTTCCCCGCATGGCTAAGGAACGGTTTTGGGAATGACTTAGTTCATATTCTTCTTTTTGCACTGGCAACGTCTTGCTGATTCTCTTCCGTGTGTGATCACTAGCCGTTTCCCATGCCGGCAGATAAATTATTCTAGGCCACTTCCTAACCTCTTGCTAAAAATCCATTTTAGGTGGAATTTTTATTAATTATACTGCTAAAAAGACTTGTTTGTTTCTTATATGTTCTGCAAAATGTAGGCTGCCAACTGCACTTGACGTAGTTTCTCTCCTTTCTTCCTTCCCTTTTTTCTTATTCAAATGTTCGCTGTCCTATATCTGAGTTCCACCTACACTGTAGACATGGAAGCATTATCATATAATTTCTTTTGTTGAAAAAGTAACTACCTAATGGGGTTCCTGAGATCATGGATTTCATGCAGATGACAGAACAATGGATAATAGAACACTTCCTGCTTGACCTAAATCAACATCCTCTGCTGCCTCTAAAGCTCATGGTATTTCTAAGCCTCCATCAGGTAGGATCACCTAAAAATTGCAGTGTAATGGAGCAGCGGACCTCTTTCAAAACTCCCTATCCTCTAAGGCCCCTATCAAATATCACCTTTTCCTAGAAGTGTTGCTTATGCTGTTAATTAGATGCACCAGGCCTTCCCTTAAACTCACTTAGCACTTAACACGTTCTGACTTACAGGGAGACTCTCAGGCTGAAGACAATAAAGCTTATTCATCTTTTGTCCTCTTAGAGCAATACCTTTCTCATAGTAGTTGCTTAATAGATACTTTTAACTGAATTATAAAATCAAATAAAAAATCAAGAACAGTATATCTGTTTACATCTTTGGAGAGATATGACATAAAATAATTGTTAATTCAGTATAATTGTTTTTTTTTTTTTTAGATAACCTGTTTTATTAGAAAATAAAATATTGCTAGGTTTGCTTTTTCCACTAGAGATTGAAAGGATAGCAATTTGATATACACCATTGTGATAAAGATTTATTGACAGCAAACGGTTTCAGAATAGCATTTCATATATGAGGAATTTTAGGCAAGAGCAATTTTCATTCTTAGGTAGAAGTGTCATGATATGAAATCCTTTCAACAATACATTAAATGAACACGTTTACTTCAGATTGGCTTTCTCTTGATCTCAGTGACATTAAAATGCAATTGCTCTCTAATTGTGCTAATCAGTCTCTTAGCAGTCAATCCAATTGTAATATGTTTGTCATATCGATTTAAAAGTAATTAAAATAGAAAATGTTAGCCTCCAAAAAACCAGTGCCTGCTTCAGAACCCCTTCAATGGTCAAAAGGACTAAAACATTCAGATCTTGATCTTCATTAACTTCAACGTGATACTTCACATTTGGTCCCAAATGATCAAAGCTTTTTTCCACCTCTGATTGTTACTTTGGCATATTTTTAAAGAATTCAGTAATATTAATGGAAATATTAATCAAAGTATTATGCAAATACCTTCATCAGTATATTTTGTTTAAAATTAGATATTTATTAGAAATCTTATTTTTTAGTGCATACTTATGTTTTATTAGAGCTTTAGATTTACATTGTCTTGTATAATCTATATTCAAACTCTAAATTACTTCACGTTAGACCATGTATAAAGTACAGTAGATCTAAACAGAGTTAACTGTTCTATAATGACCCCAAAGATCCATAACCTCTAGCAATGTGGAATTTACTGAAGAACACAGTTGAGTCAAAATATTGCAAGGCAGGTATGCTAGAGTGATTTAGCTAATGAATGTATGAGCAAAAGGATGATTTAGCTAATGAGTGAGCTTAATCTCCGGAGAGGCAATATCAGTGTTGTTATTTAAAGAGAGTTTTTGAAGTCAGATTGCCTAGTTTCAAACTTCAGCTTTTACACTACTAGCACTGTGTTTTTGGACAATTTATTTAACTTCACGAAGCCTTAATATCTTCAATTGTAAAATGAGAATAATATTAGCAGGACCCATACCTGAAAGATACTATCTTTTAATAACTCAATTTGGTTTTGAAGTTTTTATCTCCATGTTACGAATAAAGAAATTCTACCTCACTGATTAGTATATCTGGTTCTTTCTGGAAATTGGACCCTTTGAAACGTATATACTTCCCCTGACCTATATCAAACCTCAAATTATTTAAATGACTCATCTTCCTGAGTATTAACTGCAAATATGGCATAGAAAGCACTTTATGAAGGTAAAAAAAAACAAAAAAATAAAAAAACAGAGAGAGAAACCAGGGTTTGGGGTGGGGAGAGTTGAATGGAAATAATCATGCATGGCTTTCAAAAAATGACTTAGTTCATTCTAGTATATTAATTTCCTCCTGAGTTCTTGAGAAATAATCTATTCAAAGTAAAAGTTGCAGGTTACTCTCTAATATATATTTCTCACATTTTCTAAAATATTGTTTTACAATGGGCTAGAGCCATAGCACCATATATCCTCCTTGAAAGTACTGTATGGAATTCAATTAGTGGTGCATATAATTAGAAAGGAAACATTAGCTCCTCCTCTTCCCATTTTTTTTTTCAGGAGTAGATCTCGGTTAAAACCCCATCTAGCACTTTACTTAAGTTTACAAATTAACTATTTCACAATCCTGATCACAGAGGAGCCAAAAAATCAAAATTATCAAAGTGGAAATTAAAATATGTCAGTAACAAATGTATCTTTACAAAAAAGCATGGAGAAGAGCAAAATTAGACTCTGACTCCTTTGACAGATAGGTTAACTAATGAAAATATTTCTAAATGTAGGAGATGCATATAGTATTAATATTTCTTTAATGTGACTGCAAAAGGAAGAACAATAATATAGAGTTATTATGAAACAAAATTATTCAGATGAAGTTAATAGTGATGGTGAAAGGAGTTCTGAAATTCCCAAAGAGCGATCTTGATTAGATGTTAGATATCTTGAGTGTTTTGCATTTCTAGTTTGGATACTCAAATATCTAGAATGCTTTTAAAAATTAGAGGTCCTAGGCAGGAAGAGAGGAAACTAGGACTTGGAAATGGGATCGCCAGTCTTTGCATGGATTGATGTGCTGCTTTGAATGGCACCTTCTAATGAAGGATAGAACTGACAAGTAAGTATAAATGATTCCTTAGACACTTATAACTAATTTGAATTAAAAAGTTACTTCAATGTGAATAATTTTAATTCTCTTGGTTTGCCAGCTACTCTGCATGATGAAATTCTAAAAAAACTTTTAAATTTGGAAGTTTGAAAAGAAACTTTTCATCAAAAGTCAGAAATCATTTTAAGATCTTCAATAAGCATATTTGTTTATAAAGATCTGGTATATTTCTCAAATACATATTTTAAATATGTCTTTCAGTAGTTTTCAGAAGGCAGGGGTCAGGGAGAGATATTTATGGGCTTTTGGGGGGCTGGGTTCAAGTGATTTAAGATAGATTTTTCAATGACAGGATCTGATTGGGACTGGGCAAAGTTTGAGATTGGTGGACCCAGAAAGGCAAAGATTTTGTAGCAAGTATTAATAAATACACAGTTTTTGATAAGAAACAATTTTCCCAGTTGATTGATCCACTGTGCTGAGAAGGAGGCTATCTGGGCAGTCTTTTTGGGGAAAGCTCTTGAAGCAAGAAGTAATTTATTGGTTTACATTTTTATCTTCCTGAGCAAGAATTTGCTGCAACAATTAATAAACTCATGTTGACATAGAGGCATTAATTCTTGGTTCTGATAGTTAAACGTGAGATGCCTTGAGGTCTCAGTTCTCGTTAGGTAAGTGAACATTCAACTGTCCATATTTTTTAGAAATTGAAATAGAAGACAGAACGGTTTTATTTCATTGGGATTTTTTTCCTGACTCAGTTTCTCTGACTGCTAATGCTTAAAGTGAGAGCATCAAACATCACATGAAAATGCTTTTTAGGGTCACATTAAAATCTAAAAGTATTCTAAAAGGAATTACTGTCCATTTAAATACTCTAGCTACTTTCCTAAATTGTTTGTTGACTTGTGTGTTAATTGATCCCTGAGTTTCTAAATACCTCTTGGCTCATTAGATGAACACTTGTATTAATTGACCCAGCAGAGGGTCTCTGTGGTTGTCTCTGCTGCCAGAGAACTTCTATCAGGTGTGTCCATTTGGGGATTCCCATATAAATCTTTGACCACAACCTGAGGAGACTGAATGCAAAATCTCCCAACACCACTTGCATAAAGTGAGATGTAGAATTAATAAAATGACCAAAATTATCTGGACTTTATTCACGGCTATAAAAAAAATTTCTACATGTTTTGGATGGTTTGATACTATTCAGAAATTAGAGGAAAACTTTAGCATTTTTACTCTTAGAATGAACATCCATCTACTTAAAATATGTTAAAATAATTAGATTTATTTAAATTTATCACTGCATTTTAAAGGCAGGAATATATACCTTTGCAGCTAAAATAATTCAATTTAATTTCCTCTTACATTTTATGCATGAGAAGAAATGATGCTCAAATAGTTAAGGACTTGAACATAGAGAGTTGATAGCGGAAAGCAAAAATTCTAATCCTGTGCCTCATAGCTCTTTATGCCACATAGCATCTTGAAAGACCTCTGATTTAGAATATCTCATTTTACAATTTCCTTCTTTGATGAATGGTCTACATTTAAAAATTCAGAGCTCAAGACAGGTAATTTGTGTTGATGGAATGTCAAATCAGACATGAGAAGGCTGCTGCCTTCAAGAACAAGACGTTCTTAGTAACTCAAGGATGCCAGCCCCAAAAGTAATTTTATTAATTTTTAAAGATTTCATATTTAGAATATCTATTCCTTTCACAAAATAAATGTGAAGACTGAACACTGATTTAATTCCCAAGAGAATGTGCTTGTCTCAGATCTAGAATCTCTTCTCAGTGAGTCTGGCCCAGAGGCATCCTGTGTCAGATGATTTATAGGTTATTCAATTGCTTTCTTTCTCATTCCTCCTACATTTCTATATCTTTTTTTACTATAAAAAACAAGGTAAATCTGATTGGAATACAACATGAAGGCTTTGGGCATGTTTCTCAGCCTGTGAGTTCGTATGTAGTATTGTCTGAACAGCTCTCAATAAAGAGCTTCTCTGACGAGATAATTTCTCCCTCAAGCTCAATTACTTTCTGATTTAATTGTGTCCATTTCATTGAACTGAAAGAGACAATAATTCCCCTGAGAATTTCTCTTAGCAGTTTCTGAAATAAAATTAGGTTATAATTATGCTTATTTTCATCAGTTTATTCCTTGGCTCTTTGGGCACATCTTTAAAACACTGGTTTGAATAGTAAATTCTTGTTATTCTAAAAGTTTCCAACAAACCTATTGTCAAGATCTTGAGAATATCAGGCATTCATCAATTTAATTGAATTTTTACTTAGCACCTTAGGTATGAAAACAAAATGCTATATGTGGACTCAAAGGGGACATGTGTTACATGAATGCTAGTTGAATTTGAATAAAAAATTCAAAGAGTTGGAATCCATCATTTCATTTGTCTCCTGTTTCACCTCTCCTGGTCTCCTCTCAAATGCTCCTCCTCTCTCAAATGTTCCTTGTTCTCTAATGAAGACCTTTTCTCCCATTTTTCTGGATGGTACCAAGTTCAAATATTATTCTCTGTTGTCCATATGACACCTACCAGATCATGTGTCCTGATTTTGTGTTTCAGGAAAATGTGAGCACCCCATTAAAACAAAAAGCTTCCAAACTGGTGTGTTATTAAGGATTCAGAAAGAAGGAAAGCATATGAATCAACATTTGCCCAATAACTTCTTAAGGAATAGTCCTTGAATTTTTGTGCCTATAAAGAAACAAAAGCAAATACAATATTCATTTAACTTCAGAAACATTTACATTTATAAAGTGCTTCCATGTTAAGAGCTGCCTCTAACTATATATATCCTTAGACAGTGGTCTCCATCTCTACTAAATATCTTGTTTCCAACTTTTTAGTATGAAAATTCTCAAACCTACAGAAAAGTCAGTTGACTAATATAATGGATGCCTCTGTATATAATTTACCTAGATTCTCCACTTTTCACATTTGCCACATAAGCACTCTGTTTTTCCATCTCTGTCTCTCTCTTTCTTAATCTCTATGTATTTTTTTTTTCTGGACCATTTCAGAGGAAGTTTCAGGCGTCATGACATTTCTTCCTTAAATTATGCAGCATATTTTCATTAATCATAAGTTCTAAGAAACTGAACAAGTATTAATACATGGGATATCAGACATGACAGCAGCTAGTGGGCAAAACGCATAGGAGCCTAGCTGATTACAAGAGTAATGTGAAGCAGCTGCTAAACAGCTAACAAAATTCATGAAGATATAGTTTCTAGATCATGGCTTGAAATAAATCTGATTTTCTATTTTGCGGTTGGACCAAAACAGATGTATGGTTGTTTCTGGATTCCATCTTGGAAAAAGGGTGTGGAAAAGGTATCTTGTAAGAAGTAGTGAGGGAACTAGAAGTGTCTCTTAAGAGGACTGAAGAGGACCCTGATGAAGAGAGTTAACTTGCTAGCAATACTCCAGGGAGTAGAAAAGAAAAACTCATACATGTAGCAAGGAAACACATGCAGGGATACTTGTTGGATCACTTTCTCAGTACTAGAGCCGTCCACTAATAAAATGAGATAACTAAAAGGAACACATTTCTGGTCACTTGGATGCCAGGGAGTGTGAAAGGACTTTCAAACAGGATTCAATGTACAAGTCAGAAACAACTGCTGTGGAGGGGCCTGCTGTGTTGACTGGGTGTACAGACTGAGAGAATACAAATCTGATTCTGTGATTCTATTATATTCTTTTGGAGTTACTTTTTCAAGAACAAATTGTCTGTAGTTTCATGGTACTTCTTTTAATGGACTCTCTGTAAGGGCCTCACTACTTCCTCTTCCCGGACAGGGCCACCACAAATTTTATGAAGTCTTCTTTTCTTCAGAAAAACAATGACCATTTTTTAAAGCTATATTTAAATATAAATGTATCTTGACTGATTTAGTAAGTAATTATAAATGCTTAATTTGCCTTTTATTTTAATTACTATAAAGAAAAGTGAGAACAGGCCCCACACAGTAAGCGTGATTAAAGCATAACTTCTAAGTAGTTTCCTGGAATTAACATCCCTGTATTTTCTTCCATAAAGAAAGTAAAGAAAATTGTTATTGAGTTCCAGGCATGTCTAAAACCCTGATAATAGATATTATGAGTTAAAGGTGGTCCTTATCGTCAAGGAACTTGGGTTGGAGAAGCCAGATCTATATGCATGAAAATATTACTTTCAATGTAAAGACAAGGAAGTCTGTGGTTAATGACTGGAACAAAGAGTGGGTACTCTAGTACTCCAAAGGGAGAAATGTGTGCAATTTTATTTTTCTCTCATTTTCAAAGTGCATAAGCAATGTATACTCATTGCAAAAAATCAAACAATATAAAAACATATAAAGTATAAAGTGAAAGGTGTCCCTCCAATTACCAAATTATTCATAATTTGATATTCTTTTATATACATATGCAAACATTTTCAATAATATAATTATTTAAAAGCCTTTTTGACTCAAAAATATTTCATGGGCATCCTCTCTACATCAGTTGATACACAATCATCTTACTATTTTTTCATGTCTTGATGGTATATAAGTACAATAATTCATTTAACTATTGACCAGTAAGGGATATTTAGGTTTTATCTAGTTTCTTCAGTTTTACAAATAATTCTCCAATAAACATTTTTGTATATGTATACATGTGCATGTTTGTGAATAATTCTTAAGGATAGCATCCTGGAAACAAAATGTTTGGTCAAATAAACTTTTGTTTTTATTGGTAATGGACCATAACTGAGCATTCTAAGAAAATGTCCTGATTTCCCTGAGGTTACAGGATATTACTATTTATAAATTATTATGACCATCTAGAGATGCCCAGTTACAGTCCTTTGCTCTACATCTAGAATGTATAAATTAGACTTACATTATACCTAAGAAATAAAAATGGAATAAAAATGGATTCACTTTCATTACATACATGAATATGTGAGAAGATCTAACCTAAAGCATTGGAAGTTTGAAACTTTTCTAATTTACCTAACTAAACTGTCACATAAATAAAGAAATAAATTAAGAATTAAATACTTTAGAAATAACTATATGCAAAAAAAAAAAATCTAGAAAACAAGTGAGTTAGGAACCATTCTAAACAGCTTTTAATTTGTTTTACTTTTTTGATAATTACTATGAGATCACAAACAGTCATAAATATTGACTTATACTATGTAAGACATAGGTTGTAAATTCATCTTGATTAAATCCATATAGTAGATACTGCCATTTTCTGTTACTGTGGTCGTACTTATAGAAATCATTTATCTTATTTTATAAGCTTAAAAAAAGGTTTGAAGCATCGTCTGTAAGAAATATCATATTTTACATCTCACTAAAAGGGTGTATTCTAAGACTTTATATGTAGCTCATGTTGAAAAGAATACTGTTCTCTAAAGTGGACTGTTTTGTAGAATAGGAGAAATTTACAACACTTCTTTCATCACTGGGATTTTAAAATGTACAGTATGCTAAAGAAGTCATAGACGCTTGTTAAGTGGCTGCTACCCCCAGACCTCACATGCCCCCACCCCCTTCCCTGGGGAAGTCAGGACAAACACTAAACAGCAGTCCTCCTCTGGCCTTCCACCATTCCCACCTCCTTTTTGTGTGTGTGCCATTCAACAACATGAGGAAAATGGTAAGAATAGTGAAAAGGCCCCGCCAGACCTTAAGCCTGGAAGCTGGGAGCAGGCAACACCACATGCTTATCAGAACAGGAATTCTCAGGGGCAGCCTCCCCCCACCCCACCCCAGGTGGAGAAACACCACACTGGCAACAGGGTGGGTCTGTCTTCTGGCTGCCATCTACCGACCTCGACCCGGAGCAGTTTGGGCCACCCTGGTAGACCGGCTGTGATGGGACTTCTTCCCCTCCTCTTTTGGACTATTTGTGCTGCGTAAATGACAAGATGATTTGCCCTTTCTGGCCTCTTTCTACTGTGTAGGTAAAAAAGAGATCATTTGCTGAAAATTTTGTGCCTTGAACCTTTGTTCCCACCACACCCGGTTACAGCAACTAGCTCCAAAAAGGTAGATTTCTAAATCACTTAAAAAAAAACCCAACTGTGGTTTCTGTGAAAGTAAGACTTAAATGACTTTGGAAGAAATCAAAGTTCATGTTTTTATGGTAACAATTCTATTGAGGAACATGCTCAAAACCCAGCAAGGCATTCTGACTTTGTTATACCTCTAACTATAATCTTGCTTTTGTATATTTATTTAAAAATCATAAATTGAATTTATTTCAGTAAGCTAATTGTGCATTTGGTAGGGTGTATATTTTGATTCAATAGCAGAGGAATATGCCTATAAAATAATTATCTCCTTTCACAATTAGTACTTTCCCTCTTTGTTTCTAAAGCTTTTTACTCATACCCTTATTTTTAGCATTACCAATTATAGTTATTTGTATAAACATTTGATTCTTCCCTTACTATTCCACAAGCACAGTTATGCATTTGAAAGGTGTTCATCATATTTTATCCAACGATTCTAGGTGTTTTGTACCTAGAGTTTGCAAAATAGATCCATTCAGTTATATTGCTGAGCACAGAAATCTATCCACATCTTATTTCATTTTATTCTCAGATTTTTCTTATAATGACTATTTTTAAAATGAGGAAACGTAGGCCCAAAATCTTTAAGTGAATTAATCATTTTTAATCTGTATAATAGGTGATGAGTTGTAGCCAGAAAAATTTACCATAGCACAGTCTCAGCATTTATTTTATTCTGTCATGGAGTTAGGTTTTATTGTTTCTTTTTTCTCCAGAATTTAAGGCTTATAAGGGCCTTAAATTGAATACATATTTGGATATGTACTCATCTTAAATGAATATGTATTCATCTTAAATGTATTCATCTTGTTACATATAAATGTTTGTTGAATAGAATCAAATATTTTGATATGGTGGCCTCCCTATTCCCTCAGGTAATTTCAAGTAAATTTTAATAAGTTAGGGGTAAATAAATTAAAACAAAAGTTACTGCAGTTCACCAAAGTGTTCAGCACTATTCTTCTTGGAATTTAAAAATTTGTCAGCAATTTGGTTTCTTCTTTGCATTAATCAAATACATTTCAGTAGTGTCAGACAGATGTCAGGAACAGTCAAATGCCCTTGCTTAGCCATGCACTTGCTGATTTTGTTCATAGTTCATAGTTCCAGAAATTCTGCTAAAGGTGCAAGAATTTTACTGATCGTTTAAAGTATATGATTTTTCAGTGATCTTATCACTTGCTTCTCAAATAGCTATTTTCCCTTGCTAAAAGCATTATTACTAATGTTAATGTCTCAATTGGTGCTTTATTTTCATTAATCATAAAATTCATGCCTTAAGAATTAGAAGATTAGAAATCAGTGAACATTCAGATCTGTCCTGAGTTCCTTTGTTCATCAGAATCTTCTATCTTCAATGTTCCCCCAGAGCCCACAGGGTGGGGAAAGTGTAAAGATAGAGATATAAGGGCTTGAACTGGGGTGATAACAATGGAAATGGAGAGAAAGATTAAAAATGCAGTTGGGAAGCCTTGAAGTTTATGAAGAATGTTAAGCAAAAAACCAAAACAATACAGAAAGACACAGATAATTATACCATTTGATTAATCATGTATATTAACAACATAGAAATATTTAATAAACCAAGTCCCACATGCCATTTCTATTTTTATTAAAAGAAAGACATGTCTAAATTGAAAACCTCTGTGACCTTACTTGCAGTTCCACATACTATGAATGTTAGAAGCTACAAATTTGAAATACCAATTATAAATCAGACTTGCTGATTTTTATGTTATAAATAAAAGTGGACTGCCAAAAGGTAAAGTTGATAAAAAAGGACAAAGTGTGACCAGTAGGAAAAGTCCTGAGTAAAATATAAAGCAAAATTCCACCTTCTAATAGCTATAGAAAAGAGAAAAGAAGGAAGTTCTTAGATTATTTCTATCATTCAAATATCATATTCCATTTATTTAAACAACGGCATGATTTCTCAGAACATAAATATTCATGTTCAGAGTCTCATAAGAATTCACAGCTAACAGTATGGTACATTTCTAAAGCTCCTGAGTTTTGACAATTTGGTGTCACTTTGACCCTATCCTTCTCTTACCACCCATACCACCTATCCCATTGTCAGATAGTTCCCATTTAAATTTCCTTCTTTTCATGTGGGATAATAGTAATAGCAAACTTTCATTTAGTTCTTATTGTGTCAATCACTTTAATATGTCTGCTGTTTATGCAAGTTGGTAAATAAAAGTATCTCCATTCTACAGATGAGAAAAATAGGCTTAGATGACTTAGGTAACTGGTCCAAAGTGACATCATTTAGTAAGTGTTACAACTGGGATTATAACCACCTGTCTGAATGTAGTATGAGCTTTGTCGTCAGACCGATTGGGTTGGAACCTATGAAGACTGCCTAAGTCTTTCAAGCCCGATGAGTAGTTCCTTTCTACAAAGATTTGTAGTAGCTCTTGGTTCATAGTTCTCTTCTTACAATGATCTATTATTACGCATCAGTTTCCCACAACTAGATTATGAGCTCCTTGAGCAGCAAGCAACAGTCTTACCCATAATTCTTCCCAGAATAAGCATAGTTTTGGTGTGATGGAAGTGCTCACCAACAACTCTTCCTGCTTGGGAAGGCCATTTCCTTTTTTTCCCTTGTCAAAATATGACCCAGGTGTCTCCCCTTCTCTACTGAATGCTCCTTTATCTATGAAGACTTTTTGCTCTTCATAACCACTCTCCCTCCAATTTGGACCTCTATAACACTGCTTTTGCTATTGATTATAAGTATCTTAGTCTCAATTGCATGATATTATGGATACTTGTACTTCTGCTTTACCTTTCGTTTTCCATTCATGCTTTTCATATTATAAGCTTATTGAAGGCAAAAAATATATTTTCCACATTATTCAATGTATAGGTATCACCTACAGAGCAAAGTTCAAAACTTGATGTTCATCCTTCTTTTTCCCAGCAACATCCCTTCCTCTCACTATTCTGTACCCTCTCATAGATATTTTTCATTCTCTTTAAAAATAATTTAGTATTATGACTCCATACCCCTTAGGTTGTGACAAAATATGGACCTTTGGGTTTAACAGACCTATCTTGGAATCTTTCTTTCATTCTTTCCATCTACATGTTTTCCTCATAATAAAATGAGATAATAATTCCTGCATCTAAAGATTCTCATTAAGATTAAATAAAATAATTTATGTAAAAGCATGAGGCACAGTGCTTGGCATTAGTTGGTACTCAGAAATGACAGTCCCTTTGCTTTTCTCTTTAAGATCCAGATCATGGTATCTTCTTCCATCAGAAGTCATCCCTGAAACTCCAGGGGAAGCTGAGCTCTCCTTCTTTTGTGCTACCATTTGCCCTTGTGCATCTCATGTATGTCAGTAGTCCCCAAGACACCCCACAGGCTCAATGACTCTTAGGACTCACAGAACTCAGAAAAAAAGTAAACTCACAGATATGGTTTATTACAGCTAAAAGATACAGATTAACATAAGTGAAGGGGGAAAGTACATAGGGTGAAGTCCAGGAGAAGCCAAGCATAGTTCTCTCCAAGTGATGGTGTTCAGAAAGCACCTAGCTCTACCAGTAATAATACATGACAAAACGTGCATAATGTGGCCGACCGTGGAAGCTCACCCAAGCCTTGGTGCCCAGGACTTTTATTGAGAGTCAGTCACGTAGGTGTGCACTGCCCACCTGACCAACCTCCAGCCCTTCAAGGGGACACACGAATACAGTGTGGCCCAGAGTCTCAGGTGTGCAAAAGCAGGGATTCACCATATTGTTATACTGTTAACATAAACTATCTCTTCAAATTGAAAATGGGGCTCAAGGACTCAGGAATTAAAAAAATACTCCATTCAGGCAGGATATTCCAAGGGTTCAGAGATAATCTACCAGGAGCCAGTCAAGGTCCAGTCTTCCAAAAGACATACCTTTCTTTGAAAGGTGCAGGGCTTGAGCAACCTGGTCCTGATGAGCTAATTCTTTATTGCACACCATGTGTCATTATAAAAATTTTACATGCCTGTTTCTTCTACCCTTTGCACTACTTCCATTTTTTACTCAATAAATCTTTGCTCAATGATTGAAGGTATAAATAAATAAATTAATGGATTTATGAAACTCCTAAAATGCCCTAACATTTCTTTACATATATGTAATATTCATATATATATATATGTAGGTTTTTAATGTACTTGATTATTTTAATAATTCAGACGAGTTTTTTTTCTCCTTTTCTTTAGGAAAAAGAGAAATATGAACTTGTATTTGTTCAAACTTTTGTATTTGTATTTCTTTGGATTTTCACAGAGCCTTTCAAAGGTTGTTGGTGATTTGTAGTTACAGTAGAGAGCAAAGAAACCCAACCTTGATCTTTACTTTAACTTGGAGTACACACAATAGCAAAATTCACACATTTATGGGCAAACAGTGAAAACCTTCCTTAAAAGGGTTATGCCTCAAAGGAAATTCTAGAAATACAAGGGTCAAAGCCAATGTTTGCAAAGGCAAAGAAAACATCTAATAAATGTTAAATAAGTGACTACCTCAAGATCTGAAGGTGACTGACTGGTTGCCTTTATTCAACCCAGTCTTTGGGATAAGAAGAAAAGGCTAGGATCAAAGACCAGGGCAAAGGAGGAAGAAGAACAAATGTAAGATTCTTTATTCAGTTCAATTTAGTATTCTATTTGTTTTTATCAATGATCATGCAAATTCTCAGATCTTTAAAGCATCATTCAGTTTTGAAAGCTTGCGCAATATACTTAGTGAACACTAGGCACTGAAATGGGGAAATAAAAGAAAAAAACCCAAGTATTTCTTAAAAATGCTTTTGACCTATTTGGAAACCAAATATGCATGTAAGAAACAGACACGTTCTTTATTCTTCCTACCTCAAGAGGGGAAATGCTTAGAGTGTTTTTGTGTAGAGCACAGAGTTGGAAGTTCAATGTAGTTCTAATGTTTTTCAAAGCACTTACCTCACTTTTTTGACTGGACAATAAGTCTAATAATCTTTACAGTTGTTTAGCTCATAAATGACATTAAATGTGAATGTTGATGCAAATCATAACATGATTTCACCCAATTTAATTACTTCATGTTAGTGATAGCTTTGATTACTACAAGGACATTTCCAATTCATGTTCAATTTTTTTTTCTATTCCATAAGAACACTATAATTTTCACAAAACTATTTTGATTGTTTCCCTTTTTTTTTTAAAAGAAAAAAATAAGTTATTCCTTTTTTTTTTAATGTTAAAGATAAATCTGAGACCTTGAGGCCTAATCCATCACTTTATTTTTTAATTACCCATCAGTTTTTTGTGCTATGGGCCCTTTTAACAAAATAGCCCTCTGACTTTAGACCTTTCAGGTAGACAGTTAAAATCAAGACAGTATACTTTGGTTTTATACTCTATATTTTATATCGTGGCTTTGGGTTCCACATCAATGTATTAAATCTAACAACTGATTCCTTTTCCAAAAATAGGATTACATTGAAAAAAATCTTAGTGGCACATATTTTCCTTTAATACTCATGAACAGATTCTACTGCCATTAGAGTTATTCTTGGAGTTAAAAGCAAAATTTGATATAATCTGTAAAGAATCTTTAGAAGTAAGGTATAGAGTATTTGTAATGTTTGAGAAATATGAGTTGGGAGAAAAGCAAATATTGTTAAAATATATGGAATCTTTTTATTAGCAGTATACATATTTTAGTATATATAATACCAAACACAATGATAATATCTCCAGAATTGGAGACCTGCAGTATGTGCCACCTTGTAAAAGACAGCACTATGTCAAAATCTGTCGTGGGATTTGCTAGGTGCAGAAGAGATCAATGCATTGCTTAACCACAGAATTCTGTGTACCTTCTGCAGAAATTGAACTTGATGCCAAGGAAAAATTTTTATAGAATAAAAGGCTTAAAAAAGCAAGTGTATTGGGACAGAGCACACTTACTCTTAGCAAAATTAATACCCTGAATGACAATTGTTAGTTCATAATGTTAGAGGTAGGTGCCAAGTCTCAGAATTTTTGAGAAGTGTCTTAAATTAGAAAAATAATTGGATGTTATGTAAAGAGTCTATAACTCTGGTTGCTGGGCTCCCGTCTATAAGTCCCTCTATGTGCAGAGTCATGTTTGAGGTAGGCATAGCTGTGCCATTTGGGAATAACTGTGGAGGTTGCCAATCCCTGGAGATGTTCGGGTTTTTGCTTTTTAATTTATCATCTTGTCACCCTCTCTTGCCACTTCAGGGTTAAGATGAAAGAAGTGAGATACAAAGGGATATTTATTTCACTTTTTAATTAAACATTTGGTTTGGTTCCAAAACACAAGACTTCAGTACACATGTGCAGAAAGGATGTCAAAAAATGACAAAAAAATATTATGCGTAGAAAAGATTTTCTTATGCACAAGGGAGCCTTGCATGCTTTAGTTTCAACAGAAAGGACTGTTCGTAGGATCTAGAAGGCTTTCATATATTGCGGTGTTAGAATTTGTATATTTCTTGAACTTTGCAGTGAAAATAGGTGCAACATACTATAAAAATACAAAAGTACAATATTATCATTGTCTTCTGATATAAGATGTTATATATTTTTAATATTTTATCAATCTTTTGTTTCATTGTATTTTTTTGCACTTATTCTGAGAAAGGCTTTTCTCATTTTATGTTAACAAAAGGGGTCTTTTATTTCTTTAATTTTTTTACATGTAAGGTTTTTATTAATTTACAATGTATTAGCTCTATGGTGTGAAATGAAGGGGTCTATTTTTAAAAAATAATTAGGGCAGCAATAAATATTAAATATTCCCTTCCTTTACACTGAAATACAGTTTTTGTCATATACCCCAAATTAAAACTTAATCTTAGGTTTTCATTTCTATATTTTGCATCTATTTTTGCAACATTGGCATACTAGTTTTTTAAAAATTAATTTAATGTTTTAAGTGTTTTCCTCTATTAGAGTCCCTCAGATATTTTGGAGTTCAAGGCATTATTTTAATCTTTAAATGTCTTCCCATTTAACTGCACTTTATGTTTGCTTCATTCCCTTTTTACTCTTTTCTATCATAACCTGTAGATCTAGCTGAACTTAATTTATCCAGGCTTGATTTTCCTGCACATGATCAGCATCCCGTCTCCTTTTCTAGTTACATTATTTCCCTAGATACGTCTTATTATACACCGAAATACTTCAGATTTTGAAACGGCCCATGTCTCTTGTCATTTGCACACACATGTCCCTCTCCTTCGAATGCCTTTTCCTGTGCAACACAGCTCAAGTGTCACCTTTGCAGGGAGGCTTTCTCTGGTCCCCTTGGTCTGCTAAACTGCCACACAGCAGCTACTCTATAAGGCTTATTATGCAGCGTATGAGAACTGGCCACACATACATTTGTTTTTCCTCAAAGAAAAACCGAATGGCTCTTCTGATGTAGGGTATATTTTTCCCTTTTCCTAGTATTGCATCTGGCATGAAACTGGCATTTAAGTAGATGCTTTTGAGCCAAAGAACAAATGTATGAATAAATGAATGTATACAGAATGTTTTCCTCTATATGATTTTCTTCTCTGGATTTTGAGAGTAGCAAAAGGAGAAGGGAATAGAGTGTAAGAGATTAGTCTATGATAGTGCTGTAGAGTATTTACCAGTTAAACAATATGGTCTGAACAGCTTAGAAAGAGAACTAAGAGCACAAAAATAAATAGGAAAGGTAGACAACATCTATAAATTGGGCTTGAAATGTCTTTTAGGAGTACAAGAGTTTGCAGCTGCACAAGTGAAAACAAATTTTTGAAAACAGAGATTGCTATAAATAAATATATAAATAAATAAAACCGTGGAAGCACACTTGGAAAGTGTTTGTTGGGTTTTCTTAATCTAAACAAATGTTAAAACAGTTGTTTAAAAGGTGATTTTAAATTTCTGTGTACAGCAGTTCTTATTATCTTCAATTGGCCAGTTAGCCTTGAACAATATAAAAACTGTAGTGAGTTCAATAAAACAAGTATATACTCTTGTTTTGTCTTAGCATATGAAGATGTATTACCAGTTTAACAAATGAAATATTAAAATTCTTCCAAAGAGTCTAAATAATAAAAATTTATTATGGCAAGGGCTCCAAGTCAGGGATTAGAACCCCTTCCTGCTTTTCTGTGCTTGCCACATTTTCTTCAGCCTCAGAATAATTGTTTGTAGAAGCAAATTCATTTAACAAATTATGTCATAAATTAGATTAATGCAGTAGTGGTTCTGAATGTCTGATAAACTCAATCAATGTCCTCCCACAGTCTCCTGATTTCACATCCTATGCTCCTCTTAGATCCAGGGAGAATATTGGTTTTCTTCTGGGCCATCATTAGTTAATGGGGTGACCATGGGTAATTTTGCCATTCTGGGGAAAATAAGGATTTAGATCAAATTCTTGAATGTCTCTTCCAATTCTAATGTTCTATGGCTATCTCTATTGCATCATTACCTTATGGAGAGTTTTTACATTATATTATACTACAAACTGTTTGGGTTTCAACTTCTTTAGCATTTAGCTGCATTTATTCAATTTTAATGGAAAAACTATATAAGGAAAAGTCTTTCCAAAGGTTCGATCTAAACCTCAGAATTATTCTACTTATCACCTTCTTCTTGATAGTGGCCTTACACACTCACATCAGGAGATGCCACATAAATGTTATCCTTTTAAACTCCTGAGCTAAATAAAGACAGGGAAATTTATAAAATTTCTCTGTGGTGGCAAGAACTTACCTAATTTGCTTTTTTATAGAATCCATGGGAAAACATTCACATCTATCAAATGAGATGCTACTCTTTCTTAAAGCTTACAATGATATAAAACACCATCTAAAAAAAAAATATGAACATTAGAGTAGAGTTCTCACATACCATCCTCACAGTTTTTCTTGAGTTAAACAACTCCTGAGCATGGAAAAGTTCTATTTCATTTTTCCAAATAAGTCTGAAATTGCAAAGGAATTTCAAAACATTGACAAGACATTACATATCATCACTAATAATAAATCTTCTGTTATGAAACCACAAATGGTAGAAAAGACCTCCCCTTTTGACACAAAGGAAAATTCAGAGGATTGAAAGGACTAAATTATGAATCTTCTCTTGTATACAAAGTAGTAAAAGCCTGAAGCAAAGTCATGAAATCTTGTTTAGAATACCTAAATATTTTATTAGACCAAACTAGGCCAAATAAAAAGTTTTATTTGGAATTGGTAAGATTCATTCAGCTGATTCCTACTTGTCCCCAGAAATGACTAGCTAAAATGTTAAATCGTAGATTATTCAAATGAGAAATAAATTCTGGAATATTAGTGATAAATGTCATGGAGACATAAATCTGGGTAATAGCCTGTTCTGAATGTTCATCATTGCTTTTAGTTTTATGCTTTGTAATTTAATGTAAAAATATGTTAGGTTCTATCTCTGAATTAAACAGGGACTATGGTATCAGGTGGGAGAAAGTCCTAACTCTTGACAGACTGCCCCTCTACCCTCTGGTATGGATTCTTGTTCTGTCTGTGTCAGTGAAGACACAGCCCCCCTGCCCCATTAGCCTGCCCTTCTACTGTCCCATGGAATGAAAAGGCAAAGGTTTTGTCCAGCTTTAGAATGGTTGAAATGTCTGAGTTTACAGATGATTCCTAATAAACAATAACAGTTAAGTACTTAATTTAATTAGAGAGACAATAGGGTATATTGTTCAATAAAACAAAAAAAAAAAATGGATTATTAAATTCCCTCCTATTTCATTTTTAATTAACCAGACCTAATATATTACTAGTGGTACATAAATCTCTTTTATGTGGCTAATGTCCAAAAGCTTTAACTTTTAACAATAAAAGCAACAAGAGTTATGAAATGGCATCTGGGGGGGCAGGAAAATAGGTGAAATGGCTGACACCTTCTAGGAGGGATGATATCTCACCCAGAGGGATGCTGTTCACCTGGCAGAGAGATATGCAGGCCGACTAGACCTCGCCTTCAATGGTTTCAAGAGAGGATTGAGTGCAAAAATCTCCCACTTAAAAGCTTCTGCTTCCATTTTACATAACACTCTGCAGGCCAAAATAAACACATCTGCAAGACCAAAGTGGTCTGTGGATCAGCAGTTATTTACCTTTAGGAAAGAGAATGGACAGGAGAAAGAGATTATTGAAGATCTCAAGCACTAAGAACTAAGAACAAAGTGCTGAGGTAGGAAAGAGCCAGAGGAGAAGGAAAAAGATTAGGGGGCAGCCATGATGTCAAAGGGATACAACAGAGAATAAAAGATGACTGATTCATTGATCAATCAATCAAGAGTTGGATATATAGATATAGATATAAATGTAGATGTAGATATAGATATTGATGTAGATAGAGATATAGAGATAGAAATGGAAATATGGATATAGATATAGATATATAGAGTAGTATGAAATTAGGGAAACCAACAAAGCAGAGGTAAACAGATGGGGTAAAAATCCATATAAAATAAAAAGCCTTTCTCTGGGATATGCATCTCGAAAATAAGGATAAAGAAAACCTGTTGGATTTAGACGTAAGTTTATTTTGTCCTCTGTCACCATGATATTCATTGAACAGTAGGAGCACAGATGTAATTTGAGATTTCCTAAACCTCGCCTCAGAAACAAAAGAGATGCAGTAAAATGGAAAGGAGTCGTGTGTAATTTATTTATTTTAGATGTCTGACAGTTAAAGGAAAGTACACTGACAAAATACTGTAAAGTCAAGGAAGAAACTAAAAACTCTTCTGGGTAAGGGAGATCTGTTCATGTGTAAAGCATCGGTGAGAAAAACAGTGAGGTGGAAAGCAAATAAAGATGCTGGAGACTGAGAAAAAGAGGAAAAGGGGTGAAAAATCTGCAGCACTTATTCAACTATATTCATTAATGTACCTAGTATTTAATGACATTATGCCCTGTTATTTCATGAGCTCATATAGCTAGCTGTCTTTATTTCATACACTTTTGACTTAACTGCTGTATGTTCTAAGGATTTTAACCCTAAAGTGAGCAGGACACAATATTTTATTATAAGGCTTTAAATTCATATAATCTAGCATACGTGCTTCAAAAAAAGATACTGTTAAGACCCTGCAATGAAATAAAGAGGAGAGGAAATCAGGAAAACCTAATTGACTCACAGCCGTACCAGATTCCACCACCCCTTGTGAAGAGTGCACATCGTCAGATAAACCTCACTGATGGGTCTGGCACCTGCATTCTGGCGTTGGGAGAGGCAAGCATTTTCGCTTGCCGCCGCTGGCAGGATCCTGCCTTCCCTGGTTTCCTGCCACTGAGCTCTGACCCAGCCTGCTCAGTGCAGCACAGACATTGTAATTGCCTCCTTTTGGGTTTTTGTTTTTGTCTACAGGGCAACTGGTTTCAGAAGGTCCACGTCCTTTGTCTAAACAAAATATTATGAAATCTAGTGTTATTTCCTGTGATGTGACTCACACACCATCTGGCAAAACCAGGAATTGAAACATCATCTCCAGGGCACAAAGTATTTAAAATTTAACTCATCATTTGAGGTTTGTACAGCTAATTCAGAGCCTGTATGTTTCATTAGTTAAATATTTAGAAAGGCAGTATGAATTTGGATTCTTCCATTTTCTTGCAGGTTATCTGTTTATAACTATTAGCAATGCCCTAATGAGGTAGGCAATGAATCAGGCTCCTCCCACCCCACTTAAGCCCGAACCCACTTGATTTCTCAGTTTTAAATCAGTTCAGGACACTGAGATGGGGATGTCACCAGTGGCATCCCTAGGAAGCCTGACACATGGAAGCCTTTCTTACTGTCTATTCCTCTCTACCTGCATTAAAACTTCTTCTGTCTCCTAAGCCTTTCCACACTAGTAATTAGTCCGGGAAGAACTTTGAACTCATTGCTCCCTTTTTCTCATCTTACCCTTGCACCTCTCCTCTTACAGTTGACTTTCCTAGACCCCATCTCAGAAAGGGTTCTGGTAACGGATGGTGGTGATGTTAGCACAACATTGTGAAGGTAATTAACAGCAATGAATTATATAATTGAATGTGGTTAAAAGGGGATATTTTAGGTTCTATATATGTTACTAGAACACAATTTTTAAAACTACAACCATAGGTCTGTACAATACAAACAGTAAACCTTAATGCAAACATTAGATAATCGTTTAAAGTGCAATTATAATATTCTTTCACCAGTTGTAACAAAGGTACCACATTAATGCAAGGAACTAATAATAGGGGGGGTATATAGGAACTCTATTTTCTGCATGATTTTCCTGTAAAGCTATCTACTTCTCTAATTTAAAAAAATTATATTAAAAATAGCTTAGTCTTCAAGCTCACCAATCCTTCCAAATGCCTATCTTCAATTGTCTCTTCTTAGTCCTCACTCTCTTCTACTTCCATTTTGTAGCACTGGTCACAGAAGCTCTGCTCCTGGACCCTCTCGTGCCACCTTGATGTGATCAGTGCTGTCATGTTTCCCACATTCTTTCTGATCACTACTTCTTCGTCTTTCTCATTAGCTACTTTTGCTTTCCTCAGCCCTTCAAACGTAATTCTTCTTTTTAAGGTTTATCTTCTGTCTCTATTCTCCCCCTCTCTACCATCTTAGCTCCAATTCTTAGATCTCTTTCCTCTACAGAGCTCTAACTGGGATGGAGAAACTGGGCTTGTGCTCTGGCGTGAAAGTTGTTGAAAGCAAGTTACTTTTTATATCATCTCTAAGCTCTCTTTGCCTTAATTATATCACCCTTTCATCATCATCTTTCTGCTCCCATTTCTACCTGGACAAATACTTTGAAGGGAAACTGCTGGTACCCGAATTGGCCAGTGTACCATAGTGAATGAGAGTGTGGTCACTGGAGACAATCTTGTACGGTCCTATGTTTGTAGTTTTTTTTTGTTTGTTTGTTTTGTTTTGTTTTTCACTCTGTCAAGTTCTAGGCAAGGCACCCGACCTCTATGTGTCTATGGAATATGAAGTAGACCTATCTCATAGATTCTTGTGATGATCAAATGAATCATCGTATGTAATGGTCTGAGAATAGTGCCTGATGCATTTTAAGTGCAGTGTGAATGTTGGCTCTTATTGTTATTAAACTCAGCTTTGCTCCTTAGCTTACATTTTTAACACCAATCTCTCTTCTATGATCCAGGAATTGATTGATGTACCTACTTCCATGTTTCCCAAGTTCTTAAAAAATGAAGTTTCTCTTTACCTACTTCTTCAAATCTGCTTGAGCATTATCCCCCTAGACTTTTTAAAAAGCATCTTTATATCTTACCATTCTTCTTGAAACCCCTTGGCCACTTTTAATTCCTTTATTTCTTTTGCCCTCCAAATACTCCATTTTCAATTTAAATAGAGGAAGGCCTGAGGAACCACGAAGGCAACTACTATCTGTAGAGATCTTTCTGAGGGAAAAAAATAATAATGAGGAAGCTTGAAAAACAAAACTTTGTTACTCCATACCTTACTTATTGGCCATTCTTGCCTTAATCAGCTTAGCAAACCTGGCAAAGGATTGAATACACAAAACATTCTTGCTCTTTACATTTTGAAATGCAAAAGTCCTATGCAGTACATTATCTGATCATCACGAAAATTATCTTACATCTACTATTGTCAAGCACTCTGCTAGGTGCTAAGCATGCAATGGTGATTTTAAAAAGTCACTTTTTTATGCTCTTGAAGCCGAACATATGCTCATGGAGCTGAGCATATGCCTATTGGCTCAGTATGAGTCATGTGATTTTCTCCCGGCATTTCCAGAACTCTTGATTCATACATGCTTCTGGGCAACTGACTTATTCTATAATTATTTAGCCAGCTTCTATTTTTTTCCTTACAGAAAACATCAATGATAAGCTTGCAGGATAATATAGAGGATGAGAATTTTGGTCATAGAGCTGACTTATCTCTTAAAAATGTCTTTATTTCAACATGCAAGCAAACAAACAAAAAAGTTTGAAGGGGATTAAGCACTATAAATCACATATAGTCTTTGACAAAACAATATCACTTCCAGGAAATTAATCTTTGAAATTAAGTATACAATATCATAAAGAGAGGTTAACAAAGGTGTATGTATTTGCAGGTAAATTTTAAGTCGAACTAATATTCTGTTCTGGACAAAGATTTAACAGTGGGGAAATGGAAATTACTTCAATAAATTTTGTTACATCCATACAGTAAATTTCTGTGCTGCTAGGAAAAATATTGTAGGATAATAATGAGGAAGGAAAACATTGTGATATATTAGATTTTTAAAAATCAGAGAGCAAAATATCATGTAGAGTATAATTCCAAATTTGTAAAGAGATATATTCACACACACACACACACACACATAAATATATGTAAATATGGGATTATTACTGGGAGATGAGGTTTCAGGCATATGCTTTTCTTGTTTCTTCTCCTTCTTTCGGGTTTTATTTTTCCATATTTTATCTATCAAACAAATTATTTTATAATCAGAAAGGGGTAAACATACCAAAATATTAGGGAACTAATAATTTGAAAATTAAGAAACAGAATTAGAGAAAAGAACACACTGAACTTCCCTCTGAATTGCAACCTGTTACAAATATAAATGTAATACATGTTTTTAAAAATTTTACGATAAACAGACTGATTAAAAACTAAATCACAGGTGAAATGAGAAGGGTCATTCAAAATAAAATGAAATTTTCTGTTCCGCACCATTAGCCATTGGGGAAATACAAACCACAATGACATATCACTATACATTTATCAAAATGGCTAAAATGAAAAATAATGAGAACAACAAATGCTGGCAAGGATGCAGATAAACTGTTTTACTCATACAATGGCATAGCTATTCTGGAAAAAGAATTTGGCAGTTTCTTTTTAAAAGTAAATGTGCACTTACTATATAACCTAGTAATTGCATTCTTGGGCATTTATCCCAGAGAAATGAAAATGTTCATACAAAAACCTGTACATGAATAATTACAGCAGTTTATTCCTTGTAACCAAAACCTGGAAATAATCCAAATGCCCTTCAATGAGTGAATGGTTAAACAAACTGTGGTACAGCGATATTATGGAATACTATTACACAATAAAAAGGCACAAACTATGGATACATGCAATTACTTGAATTGATCTCAAGGGAATTATACAGGGTAAAAAAAGCCAGTCTCAAAGGTTACAAACCATATGATTCCATTTATATTAAATTCTTGAGATGATGCAATTATAGATTCATGGTTTCCAGGAGTCAGGAATCATGGAGATAGGGGGTAGGTGTGTTTATGAAGAGGTAGCACAAGGGAGCTCTGTGGCGATGAAATAGTTATGTATCTTGAACATGGTGGTTGTTACAAAAAGTCACATAGGTGATGAAATTGCACAGAACTATGCATATATATGTGCACACATACCACACAAATGCTTATAGAACTGATAAAAATCTGTCTCTGAATAACAATGTCAATTTCCCTGGTTTTGACAGTATACTGTATTTATGCGAGATGTTGCCATTACATGTTGAAGCTGTTGAAGGATGCCTGGAGTCTCTTTATATATTTTATTTCACAACTTCCTGTGAATCTATAATTATTTCAAAATAAAAACTTTTAAGAAAAGAAAAATGTATATATGCATAAATAGTTGAAAAAATATTGACAATATGTTGATAATTGTTGACATTACAAAATGGGTAACTGTGGGTTAATTATACTATTCTTTTTATTTTACATATATTTGAAATTTTTCATAATAAAATATAAAAAATTAAAATGAATTCATTTTGCAAAAGATTTGCATAATCACTAGTAAAAAGAACAATTTCTCAGGCAAAACAATAAATTTTTATAATAGTCAATACATAACTTTATTGTAGCCCATCAAAATACTTGAAAGAGTGATTTAACAATCATGTGAATTTATTCAAGGATTATTCTAGGTCTAATTCTTTTCCTTTTTTTTTTTTTAACATAATTTTTCCACATTATTCCAACTTTCTACTTTAATTTGTAGAATATAAGTGTACTACGATCTGAGCAAATTAAAGTTAACTTTGGTTTGCAGAGTTCACAATTGCCACACACATACATACACACACACAGAGAATAGCAAATACAGTTTCCTGATGTTGGTGAGCAATCCATACTGGCTTCATCAAATTACAAGCTCAAATGTATCAATCAATTTAAATCTGCTAAAGGGTGAAGAGACTAAGTCACCCAGGTATAGACTATTCTATCTAAATAATCAAAATCTTTGTGAAAATTTATGTTAGCTTGCATAAAATAATCTTACTAAGTTAAAATATCCAGTTAAATTTAGGTGCCAAGTAAAGGTCATTTTCTTTACCTTAGCAAAATAAGCAAAACATGTTCATTAATATTCTTAGCAAAGGAATTTGGTGGGTATCTTATGAATAAAGTGAATTCTAAATCTGTATTCAATTTTTATCTTAGGCATACCAAAATACTCAAGTATATGTAAGAAAACTGGGAAAAGATAATTGCAGGAAAACCAGAAATAAAAAGAAAATTATTTTGTCTGGTGAATATGAACACTAAAAATGAAATGCCTCATGTTGCTAATAAAATTGGAAGATGCAAATTTAAATATATTACCAGAAGGACTGCTTGGATTATGCTAAGCACATTAAAATAAACACATTTGCAAACTAAATAAATGTCAGGGCGTAAATATTTCTCTAGGACCCCTTTTGGTGAATTTCATATGCATAAATATCCTACCACGTATTTATTCAACATATAGTCTCTGAAAACCTACTATGCACTGCCATTGTTTAATCACAAATATACCAAGGCTAAGGTTTATAGATATGCCCATTTGCAAATAGATGACTCCAAATACTTTAAAAGTAGCTGAATATGATTGTAAATAAATAACAATTCTTTAAAGAGTGAGTTTTCTCTATATTTGGACTTTTTATAGATGGCAAGTTTTCTTACAAATAGCCATTAACATATAAATGTGTATCTGTATGTGATGCTTCTAGTGGCATTGTAATGAATTTTTCTTGTTGACACGGATTTACAGCACATTCTTTCACTTTCAACCACCTGAAATGCTGCCTTTTTAATATAAATTATGATATGCATTAGGGAAAATTTATTTTTTTATTTTTTATAAAATTGATTTTCATGCAGGATGTAGTTTTTTTTTTAAATTTATTTTATTTATTTATTTTTCACTCCCTCCTCGTTGTTTTACGCTCACTGTCTACTTCCCGTGCCTGTTCATTGTGTGCTTTCTGTGTCTGCCTGTCTTCCTTTGGGAACTGCACTGGGACCTCCTATGTGGGAGGGAGGTGCCCAATCATTTGAGGCACATCTGTTCCCTGCTTGTTGTGTCCCCTCGTTGCGTCATCTTATTGCATCATCTTGTTGCATCATTTTGTTGGGTCAGCTCATCTTCTTTAGGATGCACCGGGAACTGAATCCGGGACCTCCCATGTGGTAGGCAGGTGCCCACCTGCTGAAGCCATATCTGCTTCATGGAAAATTTATTTTTAAACTTCTTTATTTCAATATCTTGGCTTTTATTATTTTACATACTACTCCAATAAATTATTTTTGTATGTTTTATGTATTTATGTGTTTATTTATTTATTTATTTCGAGGTACCAGGGCCGGGGATTGAACCCGGAATCTCATATGTGGGAAGCCGGTACTCAACCACTGAGCCGTATCATCTATCCTGAGTTTTTTTTTTTTTTTCTCCTTTTTTGCTTGTTTTTAGGAGGTACAAAAGTGAACCCAGAATCCCCATGTGGGAAGCAGGTGCTCAGCTGCCTGAGCCACATCCACTCTCCTGTATGTTTTATTTTTAAGTACAGAATTTTAAAATATATTTTACATTATATGAGTCTACACTGCTAACATGGTGTTTCAATTAAAACTAGTCATTATTTTAGTTACTAATTTACCATTTTTTTATCTTTTTATTTTATTTTATTTTTACCATTTTCTTTTAATATTTCATATTTTATACTTTAGAAAGTAAAGTTTAGATGAACATTTAAAAATTGTGATCTTAAAACATTTTAATATGACCCAAACTTTTATTTTAAAGTTAAAATATTAATTTGCTTAACACTTCTCCCAAAGAGTAAGAATTAAAATATTTGATATTATTCAAAAGCATTGTAGTAGAATACACTATTTATGCCTAAATACCAAGAGACACAGTGACTTTTGACCCTGGTTACATTTGTTGCCAGGTGTTTTTGTCCTTTAATTCTATTCCATTACTTTTCAACCATCTGCTTCACAAACTCAGTCATCTGTGCAGTGAACAAGATCCTATTTTATCATGTGAAAAAATTATAAATATTCACAGGCAGGCAAACTAAGGAGTACATAGTACAGTTACAGATCCTAGCAAATTAGCAAAGCTGGCCCTTCTTTTGCCCTTCTCTTGCCTGGCTTTTCCTAGTGTTTTGTTTTGTTTTAAACCCAGCTATAGAAAAACTTTGTATTTAGGTGGTAGCAAAATAGCAGTGAACAAAATTGACAAAATCCCTGTCCTCATTCTAAATTGTTTCTTGTTTCTACTCAGACCCAAATCGTGCGAGGCTTTGGACCAAGAGAATAAGGCTCACATTCATACACTCCCTGTCCCCCTCCCTCACACTCCCTCCCCTAGTCTCTCTTTTTCGACTGGTTTTCAGTCACCCCTCTATCCCTGCCTTAGTTTCTCCCTGTGATGCTCACCACCCTCTTAAGGGCTCCGTTTCAAATCTCAATTATCAGAAACATTCCCAGGATAGCCCTTCTTGGGGAATTGATCCTATTTCTGCTTTTCTAAATCATTTCTGGGCCTGGAATAATTTAACTTTTTTTAATTATTTATTTTTTTTAAAGATTTATTTATTTATTTATTTATCCCCCCCTTGCTGCTTGTGTTCTACTGTGTCCATTCGCTGTGTGTTTCTTCCGTGTCTGCCTATCTCCTCCCTGCTGTGAGGTCCTGCTGCATCAGCCCACTGCGCCACGCCGGGCCTGCCTGCTCTCACAAGGAGGCCCCGGGAAGCGAACCCGGGGCCTCCCGCATGGTAAACGGGGCCTCTATCAATTGAGCCACACCCGCTTCCTGCTGTGAGGTCTTGCTGCATCAGCCTACCGCGCCACGCGGGCCGGCCTGCCGGCCTGCCCTCACAAGGAGGCCCTGGGAAGCAAACCCGGGGCCTCCCACATGGTAAACGGGAGCGCTATCCACTGAGCCACACCCGCTTCCCTGGAATAATTTAACTTTGAGCCATTATTTTAATGGCTACTGTTATTTTTCTCATTTTGTTCTTTTTTTTTTTTTTCATTTCCTCAGAGCTCTCTTCTGTGTGCTTTCCTTCATTATATTTCCTATTCCATGCTAATTTATATGGCTAAACTTACTGATATGGTGTTCAACTGAAAGGAGCAATCTCATACTGATACTACTGGAGTGGTGCATAGCTTACCAAGTAGCATGTGTCCATCTTGCAAATAAATCTAACTCCTAAGGGCATTTGAAAAAATAACCTCTCTTTTCTTGTGCTCCTACAGCTCCAAATTTCTACCTGCCTGTTGCCCATTCCTTCCTGAATGCCCCCTTAATATCATACATTCAGTAAAAATGAATGTAAGTGCATTACTATTCTTTCTCTTTGCCTCTCCTCTAAATCCCTAGCCTTTCCACTTTGTGTTTAGCAATATTATGCTGCCATTCACCTACACAAGCAGTGATCTTTGACTTTTTCCCTTGCCCCACATTCCTGTCATTACTAAGTCTCATTGTTCCTGCTTCTTCAATATCATTCACATCTGACTCCTCGTCTTCATTATCTCATCCCAGAGCCTAGAGTCTGCCATTATTGCCTTCATTTCGAAAGCGATCTATTCATGGATCCCTTTGCTTTCTTTTAACCACTCTATCCAATACTGAGAGGCTATCAATTGGACTGCTTAGGTCTTTATATTTGTTCCCTGTCTTATTACAATAATGAGTTTCCACTTTTCCAGGGTTCCCCTCCACCCATCTTTTTATCTTGCACTCTCTACTGGCATGTAACATCTTTGAGGGCAGGGACCATTTTTCTTCTTGATTTTTCTGTTGCCCATATTATAGAATCAGTAAATATTAACAGAGAATTAGTTAATGTCCATTCACCAACAAGATAGCATTTGTGAATGTTTTCTTTTTCTCCAAATGAAGATTTAGTGATTTGAAAGTTATAATAATTCACTGAATTTCAGTTTTATTCCTCGATAGTGCACACACTACATAGCACAATTTCTCAGTCTTTTTCATTAGTATATTAAATATTGAGGGAAACTTCAAAAATCATTTTAGCTAGAAAATAAGCAGACAAAAAATTAATTGCGCTGGTGCTTGTTGCCCCGCAGAGCTGGCGGGCGGTGGCGCTGAGTGGCCTGAGAGCGGCCTGAGGCCCCGAGCAGCATCCCCAGGCCCTGGCAGCCAGGCCCAGCCACCGCCAGCTTCGGTCAGCTCTGTCGCCTGCACCCACCCCAGCCACCTCCTGGGGCGCGGAGCTGAGGTGCCTATGGTACCAGAACTGGGGATTGAATCCTGGACCTCGTATGTGGGAAGCCGGCACTCAACCACCTGGGCTACATCTGCTTCCTCAAACAGAGATTTCACACTGGAATGGAGCCCTTTGAACATAATATGTATACAGAAATTGTTCATCACAATTCAACAATGATTTGACATGTGTTTACTCACCCAAGAGAGAAGCCCTGTAAGTGTGGATTATGGAAAACAAGTCAGTAGGGAGTTCACACCATTTTAGACATCAGGGAACTCACACCTGAGTGAAACCATATGAATGCCATCGATGTGGGAAAGCCTTAGACCACATGAGCTCATTCACTCTGGAAAGAAACTCTGTAAAGGCAATGAATGTGGAAGAGCCTTCAGCTACAGATCTCACCTTAATAGACACCAGAAAACGCACAATGGTGATAAGCCCTATGTCTGTAAACAATGTGAACAAGACTTAAGGGAAAAATTCATCCTATAAAAGACATGAGAAAATTTACACTGGAAGGAAACCATGTAAATGCCTTGTATGTGGGAAAGCCTTTATTCTATGCTGTTACCTTAGATGACATGAGAGGACTCACAATGGAGAGAATCACCAATAAATATAATGAATGTGGTGGAGCTTTCAGCCAGAATTCTTATCTAATAACTGACCAGAGAACTTGTAAAAGGAAGAAATCCTATGTCTGCAATGACTGTGGTGGATCCTTCCACAGAAGCTCTCAACTTTTAAACCATTGGAGACTATACACTGGTCATAAAATTAGGTCTGTTATCACTGTAGAAACATTAAGCTAGAATTCCAGCCTTGGTGTGTTCAAGAAAACTCTGAGAAGTAAAAAGCCCTAATACTAGAAAAAAGGCAGAGACCTTAAGAAGTTGAAGCTTTTCAGGATACACCAGATAAATCCTGCTGGAGAAGCAATTCAGTGGAATTACCTTGGTGAATAATACAATAGAGCAATGCATATTGGAAAAATACACCAAGAACATTTTCACACACAATGTGGCAAACCACTTGAAATTTTGACAACCTACAATTGGACATATTTAGGATACTGTTATGGGCTTCTTAAATGTTCTTTAAAATGTTGAATGCAGAATTGGGAGCATATGTTAAGGCAACGAGGTTAAATATTTTAAAATTGATTAGTCCCTATGAATAAATAAGCAAAATTTGTTGCTGAAAATTAAAAAAAATTAATTGCCGTGTTCTTAGCTGTGTTTTTCAAGCACTGACACTACCACCTAAATGAATGATAAAGTGGATGAGAACTTTACCAAACTTTTAGAAAGGTAAAGAAAATATTTTAAAGGCTTCAGTTAAACTCATGAACTGTTAACCATTTTTAAAAGCTATATTTTTTACTTATAAGGAATAAGAATCTTAAACTTTAAAAGAACTCAAGGACATATTTGGCAGCATCTTTCCAGGTGGAAGAACTAAAAGCTTAGGAATATTGCTCATTTGAATGTGGTATATAGTTCAGAAAACCAATTTCATTAGTTTTATCTTTGTACATGCATAATAAAAATAGCCAAATAAAAATTGTGGTGACTTCAATTCAGGATTATTAATTTTTGTGGCATAGGGGATTTTCCTTAGTGGAAGGGATTCGATAAGTGTATGTCATTCATGGATTAACCCTATTCCCATTCACTTTACACTAGAGGCCAAGGTCTCTACCTGAATCATGCCCATTTCCTAGTTGTTGAACTTTTTGCATCATTTATATTATATGGAACATAAAGTTATACTATTTGTCAGTGATAATTTTTTTTTGGAAAGCCTATTTATGTTACTGTGCATTTAATCTGTTAGATGATGCTCTTGCAACTTCATTTAATCTCTAGAGAGAAGAATGACAGAGCATGAAATTATGTCCCTCTTTCATAAAACAACCTCTCAGAGTGGAAAACCATTAAAGCATTTTTGCTTTGTGTGAAATTTTAAAATAGTTTGTTTCACATCATATTGATCAAAATGGTGGTTTTTCTTTTCCTGCCATTTTCTTAGAATATAAATAACAGTAAGTAAAGGTTAGTGGGTACTTATTAAAATACATACATAGTAGATGCATATGTTATGTCTAGTCCTCACAAGAACCTTCAGAATTAGAAGTGATCCTTTTTTAAAGGTGAGAAAAATGAAGCTTAGAGGCGCAATGTAGCTAGTAAACTGTGCTGGTTTGGACCAAGGTCTGACTGAATCTAAAACTACGCCACATTGATCCACATTTCAATATCATGAGCTAAAATGGACTTGGGAAATATTACTTTGGCAAAGCTGGCTGGATGCCTTAATTTGGGAAAAAGGAGCGAAATCAAATAGAAGGCCTTTGGGATCTTCCAGTTAAGAGATGATGAGAGTTAGTTAAATGGTTGGGGTAGCATTAGTGGAAGAGTAGATGAGGCGATGGATGTGAAAGTTTTTATGGAGGCCATATCTACACGATTTAACAACTGATTTCTTCTAGTCCTCCAAAAATAGGAAATATCATGTATAAGGACACTTTAGTGCTGAGAGAAATGGATAAATTACTTGACATCTATGAATCTGCTCTTTTCTCTTCTGTTTCCTGCCTTTTAAACCAAATGTGATGTGTGCTAATAGCTTCTGCCTGTTGGTCCTTGGACAAAGCTGCAATCAGGGCTCTTGGAGTGGTTCTTATCTGTGCTGCAGATTGATCCATCAAACATATGCTAATTCCCCTTTATGCTCTTTCAAGCTATGACTTTCTCAGTCTTGACAGACACTGTTCTAAAGAGTTGATGAAAAAGACAAGGTGTATTAGTCAGCCAAAGGGGTGCTGATGCAAAATACCAGAAATCTATTGGCTTTTATAAAGGGTATTTATTTGGGGTAGAAGCTTACAGTTAACAGGCCATAAAGCATGAGTTACTTCCCTCACCAAAGTCTGTTGCCACATGTTGGAGCAAGATGGCTGCGACATCTGCAAGAGTTCAGTCTTCCTCTTCCTCTTAAGGCTTTGTGGTCCCAGATTCTTCCAATATTAGCTGTTGGCTGGGATAAGTCTTGTCTCTCTCCTGGGGCTCATTTCTCTCTGGGCTCACCTGCTCTGCTCTCTCCACAAAACTATCAGGCGAATGGCTTGTCTCTCTCCAGGGCCTCTTCCGTGTCTAATGGAGCCTTCTCTCTTTCCTCACGTATCTGCTTTTCTGTGCATTTACTTCCTGGGGCTTCAGCATTAAAACTCCAACTAGGGAAGTGGATGTGGCTCAGGCGATTGAGCTCCTGTCTACCACATGGCAGGTCCCTGGTTCGGTTCCCGGTGCCTCCTGAAGAAGATGAGCAAGGCAGCGAACTGGTGTGATGGGCTGGTGCAGCAAGCTGATGCAACAAGATGACGCAACAAGGAGACACAAAGAGGAAACAATGAGAGAGACAACAAAACAGGGAGCAGAGGTGGCTCAAGTGATTGAGTGCCTCTCTCCCACATCTGAGGTCCCAAGTTCAGTTCCCGGTGCCTCCTAAAGAAAAGACGAGCAGACACAGAGAGCACACAGCGAATGGACACAGAAAGCAGATAATGAGCGCAAACAATGAGGTGGGGGCAATAAATAAAATAAGTCTTTAAAAAAAAACAAAACTCCAACTAACTCCTCTGCCTTGTTGCTTTCTCTAAGTCCCTGCCAATCAAAGCCTTAATCATTATTTAATCAAGTCCAAGTGAAACCTCTGAATCCAGAGGAACAGAACAGTTTATAAACTTAATCCAATATCTATTTTTGGAATTCATAAACAATATCAAACTGCTATACAAGGGTACATGTAAACTGTACTTGGTAACCAATGCTGTGTGTCCTTCATCCTGCTGGATGCGTATGTATCTCCCTTTAACCACAGAAATACAGAACACACCCAGAAGACAGCCCATACCCATACTTATCTAGGCAGGGTCACATATAATATTTCAAAATTGCCTTAATAAAAAGTTTATCTACAGCAAATAAGGCTTTATGGTTACCAAGTTGAAGTGTTAGCATATTTTTTTAAAAAGTATTAATTAGAAAGTTCAGCCAAGAAATTTACTAACATGAGAATCACAGAGAATAACTTTGGGTCGTGTCCATCAGAAAATGGCCAGGACGGTAATTGACCTGAGTCAGGAATTTATAATAATAACACTAAGTCGAAGAACAACTTATCTATTATCATTCTTAAGTGCTGGATTTTGTATGAGGCCATTTATGTTTATTAACATACTTAATACTCACAACACTCTTTGAAGTAGATTATTATCCTCATTTCACACATGAGAAAATTGAGATGTTAGGTAACTTTTTCAAGGTCACACAGAGGTGGAGCCAGAATTTGAAACCAGGTCATCTGTCCACATGCTCCTAATGCATTCTTCCTGGGCAAGATAAATGTACCAGACCATCTCAACCTGGTGCCATAAACATTTCCATTCTTATAACTAACTTTGTTATTGCGTGTTCAAAATGCAACCTTCTAATCATGGCAGACCTTACCATATAGTTCTGTCTGCAGAGGTCATGTTGTCCAATCTTATTGATATTTTATTTTTAATAGTAAGATATTAAATTGACATTTTGTGTGACTCACCAATGTAAGTGATCTTTCTTAATGGAATCCCCCTAGAGCAGGGTTCTTAACAAGGGGTCTGTGAGCTTGAATTGAAATTCAAAAAAAACATTATTCTCATGGGGACGTGTTGGTGCGGGTGTTATATATTTATTAGATAATACACAGCATAGTGTGGATTTAGTAAGGGGTCTGTGGTTTTCACCTGACTGGCAAAGGGGTCCATGGAATAAAAAAGGTTAAGGAGCCCTGCTCTAGACCATTTCCTCTTAATTCACTGAAAAGTTTAGTTTCCTGAACCACAGAACCGGAGGCCGAGCCTGAACCATGGTCTCAGTGCTTTATGGGGAGCACAGCGTGGGCAGGCCGTCCTTCTGCTTTGCTGCTTGCCTACTTGCTCCTGTTTCCTCCCATTCTGAGACCAGCTCCAGAACACACGGCCCTTCAAAAAGCCTCAGCTCAATAATCAACACCAATTGTACTCTTAAGTGTTCTGAAGGAGTAAAAAACCTAACTAGGACTAAATGGAAATCAGCTTGGACTGAAAAAGAAAAAAAGCAGTCCTGTTAATCTGGCCGGGAGGGCATTCTCAAAGCCAGCTGCAAAATTAAGGAAATAGCATGTTTCCCAAGACCACGCAACAGGTGGTAAATGCCATAATGACCCCCCTTGAGTGGCTAAGCTTCCTTACCAATAAAGCCCCAGACTCACTTTTCTATTGTCATCTGTTACTGGGATACACAACTGCTAACCTGCCCTCACTTCGTGATAGCACCCAATCCCTCGTCAATTCTCACTTCTCCCAGTTATGCTTTGGAAACAGTCACCAATCCAGAGCTGATCCGCTCCCTTTGACCCTCTTCAGAATCCAGTAGTGGGAGCCACTATGTTTTCCACCTCCGTCTCACTGAATTCAGTGCAGGTTTCTTCTGGAATGACCTCCCTTGTTGCATCAGGGCACTAAAGCTAATTCTGTCAGACTATAGATTTGTTCCTGGAAGCCTTTGGTTGATTTGGCTTTGACAGTCCCTAGCCTATGACATCAGATCCACCACCTAGATTCCGGAGGCTCCTCCTGCTTCAATTCCAACAGGCTCATTTCCCTGTTCTCTAAACTGGCCTGTTCTTTCTGACCTTCAAAGACACGACTATCTGCCAGCCCACCATTCTCCTTCTATCTACTTAAATTCCAACTTTTAGAGATACTGTGTAGAGAAAGGGATTTGTATTCATGCAGGCCTGGTTATAATATGTGGTGTGTAATCTCAGATAAAGTTGCTTAAAATCTTGAAGCCTCAGTTTCCTCATCAGTAAAATGAGAATAATATCTGCCTCATCCACTGGTTTAGTGAGGATTAAGCAATTCAACAATAGAATGTGTCTGAAAAAATAACAGATTTTAAAAGTATTTAGTACTTCCCATGGTACTTCCCACCTTTCTGATCCAAAATTATTCATTTCGGTTGCTGCCCAATTCCAATCACCATGTGGGTTCTGTATATAATAATAACAATAATATAGATAAAAATAGCCAACATTTACTGAGCTATTAGGTTTTAGGCAGTATTCCAAGAAATTCAAACTCATTTAATGTTTCCCAAACCTCTATTAAGTTAGGCCTAAGTGAATGCCTCATTTTATAGATGATAATGAGCAGCACAAAGATATAATATCCTAAAGTCATATAGCTTGGCAGAGGAGGAATTAACCCAAGGAAGACTTCCTCTATACCAGTGTTCTTAACTGCTTTTCTTTATATTGATTGTAACGAAGGCCTTTATTGTAGAGTTTACAAAATGGTGTCCTACATGCTAAATATGACTGATATTGTTTGACACTCATGTATTTTAAAAAGTTGTATTGATGGACAGAATTTTTTAAAATCCAAAAATTTTACATGAAAGCCCATATTCCCAGCTCCTCTAGAAAAAATCAATCTGTGGCCACTGCTGGCCTGAATTCCCACCTGGCAACATCCAGCAAGATCTCAATAGATAATTTAGATGGGGTGTGTGCTCTCAAGGTCTACCACACTTGACCATTGTACATCCAGCTGCTTTACTCATGTATAGTATCTCCTGGCCCCTAGCATCATTGCGTTTTGTTTGTTTTGTTTTGTTTAATATTTTTTAATAGAGTAAGACTGACTTTTTAAGTAAGAAATGCAGTACAGTAGTATGAGGAAAAAGATTTTTCAGCATTTGGAATCTAAGCATTGGTAAATCATGAGCGTCTTCTTTTCCACTGTTATTTTTTAACTTTCAGAATTAGATTATGAACTCTAATAAATTGTTTAATCCTTGCTCCGTCCAATGTTTAGATTTCCTTTCTACTACTTTTAAAAATCTGATTTCATGAATTGAGGGACAAACGCCTCATAAATGTCAATTCTGTTAAATGTTTAAAAAATAATAAAACAAACTGTGGCAATTGGTTTGGGCCATATGTTCTAAGGGAAATAAGATTTATATTTAAAAAGCTTAGTATGATTTATTATTTTTAAATATTAGGTATATTTAAATTAGAAAAATAAATAAATCTTTACACACTACTCTATAAAACCCTCTTCAGAGAAAAGAAAAGAAAAGTACACTGAAGAAAAAGGAATAACTTATAGGTAGGATCTAGTTATAGCCAAGAAAATATTTAACTTCTTTGCTTATTCCATACAATTGTTTGGAATGAAGCTTATGACATAAATTCACTAAACTTACATCAAGTTAAATCTGAAATGGATCCACATATTGCCTTAATTTATTGCAGGTTAAATTCCTTCCTAGATCCAACCTAGTTGCAGAGAAGAACAACTTAATGAAAATTGCCTTAGCTTACTTCAGGCAAATTTTATTTGCTATATCACCTTCTATTGGTAGAACCAACAGTGAGAAATCAGATTTGAAGCTTAAGTAAATCAAATATCAGATATTGTCACAGTTTACTGTCTCTGAAAGAAACATGGCTGAGAGGATGAGGTGCAGTGAGCCTCGTCAATTTTATACATTGAATTTCCTGGGATTTGGCCTAAATGGCAGCAAATTATACAGAACTAGATACTTGAAGGGAGTCCAAACATAGGCATTAAATTAATACATACTCTCCAACAGAACTTAAAATGCAAAAGTAATTTGACTTGAGGATTGGAAAGAGATGTTTTAGGAAACATCTGTCTGAGATCAGATGACACATTGCAATCTGGTGACCAAGCTACACTGGTTGAAGAAAGGGGCAGTCTTTTGTTGATATTGTACAAAATGCAGCCAAAGAAAATTAGAGTTAAAAAACCTATCAGGGATTTAGATGAGATAAAGTTGTGTCTGAAGTAGTTCCTTGAATATCAACAAAATAGCACATGAATTATGAAACAAGTTCAATCAGATTACAAAGAAATTGGTTTAAACATCAAGATTGTAACTTTATAGAATTTAGTTACTTCACTGAAATCAAAGATCTGAATTCAAGCAATATTCTATGTCATTATCTTCATGAAAAATAATATTACATTATAACACATGTGCAGACTCAACAAATATTCATTTTTCAGGTGTTTAATTGCTACTCCAAAAATTATGCTTCAGCAATAGACCTACTTGCAGTTCAGAGAACACAACATTCTCCTCACTTTCTCTTAAGATTCATACCAAACATTATCCCTAACTTTTTTCCCTTCTTTTTTTCTCCTGCTGTACCTTCAGCACTTATAACAGTGCATATAGTAGATGCTCAATAAATATTCATTGAATAAATGAAGAAAAGTGATACTTTCTTTGACTTCTTGGGATTC
>JAQZBX010008420.1:0-48126 GCA_029593785.1 Cabassous unicinctus | reverse complement strand
CCTCATTTTTAGAAAATATACATGGAAATATTGTGTCCAAGGAGCATGATGTATGCAACCTACCCTCAAATGTTTAAAAAAATTGATAGCGATATAGACAGACAGATAAATAGATAGATGATAGATAGATAGATAGATAGATAGATAGATAGATAGATAGATAGATTAGATAGATGATAGAGAAAGAGAGAGAGAGAGACAAAACAAATGTGGCAAAATATTAAAAGTTGGTAAACCAAGTTATATGGGTAGGGAGCATATTGGAGTTGCCTGTATTAGTTTGTATTATTTTTATAAATGTCTTGTAAGTTTAAAAGTATTGCAAAATAAAAGTTTAAAGAAAAATGGCTAACAATCTGAAGATATCATGCTGTACTGGAGGAAATAAGAATAAATATCATTCCTGCTAAAGGAAAAACACAACCAAACTCCTTTGTGAAATTAAAAAGGTATAAATGATTACTGAAGGGCTCTGGATCAGGTGCTTCGTTGTCTGCAGGTAGATACCCCGTAAGTATGAATTGCTCCTACAGTTTTCATGGCATTATAAAACACGGATGAGCACAGATGGCATCATTTGTAGGGACTATGAGGTGGAGTAAACTGCCACATTTGCTCTGATGTGGAGATTGGAGTGGATGAGTATTTCCAAACTTGGAAGCATGAAAGCTTTTAGAAAAGTATTCCTGGAACACGTGGGAATTTCTTTTTGAGCCATGCTAAAGTAAGCAGACAAATAAAAGATATCAAAACTTTTCATGCCTAAATCTCATAAATTACCTCCCATCTATACGCACTAGTCATTTGTTATATCTCTCTATTAGAGTTGAAGATCACTGCTGCCCGTATTTACATCTCTTATGGCTCCAAAGACAATGATTTGTACAGAAATTTTATTTAATGAAATACTTCTTAATATCATTGTAAAACAGATGTACTTATTTTTTAGGCTGCTTTTCATTGGATGACCATCCACCATTAACATTTGTCAGACATAGAGATAAGGCTAACTAACACATTTTTTTCATTCACTTCTTATTTTATTTTTAAAGAAGCTTTAGATTACATAAATGATATATCAAAAATATAGGGAAATTCCCATATACCCCACCCACTCCCCCTCCCACACTTTTCTCCATTAACAGCATCTTTCATTTGACTAACAAATTTTAAAGATACCATACTGTACTGAAGGAAAAATAAATAAATACCATCCCTGCTAAAGGGTCAGCAGTGCCAAAACCCTTTTTGAAATTATCTGATAATTTATGTGAGATGTAAAAGACATCTAAACGCAGGAAGCAAATGCTAATAGATAATTTTTCAAATTCATAAATAGATTTAAATCTATTTAAAACTTGTCATATTATATCTGAAGAAAACTTTCATTCATTAAATACATACATATCACCTGAACTATAATAGTAACATTTATTGAAATGTTTTACCATTTCATACATGATTATGTAAACAAATAAAAGCATTATTTTCCTTTCTTTTTTGTTGCTCTTATTTTTCTTTTGTTATTTTTTCTTGCTTGTGTTTGAACTAAAAGATAATTCAAAGTGCTTCACGAGGTTTTATTGCTTTTATGATTAACTGTATAATACCAGTGCTGAAATTACAAATTGATTTTAAAGACTCTGCAAAAGCATGTCTCTGTATTTTAAATTATCCCACAGCCTTTAGGCTGAGAGATGGGAAGGCAATAAAAGCAACTTACTTACTTTTTACTTTATTACTTTAAAAAATGCTAGCATTTGTTTTCATGTAATGTTACATAACATGACTCCCAAGAAAGATTTATAGTTTTGACATACTAAAGTGGACTGTTTTAGCTCAATTCAGTTCTCCTGTTTTATATCAGTAGCTATCAAGCATATTTATTATCAATACGGAAGATGTGCCAAACAGATGCACTTGGTCACTTCTTTTGAACTGTTTTATGGAACTATTAGCAATAGTAATAGTTTTCAACATGAACTGATAAAATGGAATATTCCTTATGACATCTCCAACAGTAATTCCTTTCTGTATGTGAATGCGAATTTTCCACCTTTCAAGCTTATTCCTTTAAGCAAGAGCCTAAATTTCAGCATCTATCAGTGCTAGTTCTTCATCAGCTGTAAGCACTAATATATGTGAGGTGCTCCTTTTAATATAATAATCGCACAACCTCCCTGTGCTTTCAGTTCCTGTTACACAGTGTCCAGCTAAATATTTGCTCACAGAATTACGTGCATTCAATCTTTTCAGAGATGTGAGAGAGAAGCTAGAAGTGGATTATTGCCTAATTACAGACAATAATAACAATGATGTCTTAATTCTATTACTCTAGAGAACATTCCATATATATAAAATAATTTACACATATTATTTAGTTCTTTCAACCATGCTGTTATATCTATTTTTAAAGTGAGAAAACTAAAACTCAGTAGGCCAGAATTAGTTCTCTCTCTCCTCAAATCACTAGAAAGTGGCAAAATCAAGGGTTCAACCCATGTTTTCTGATTGCACATATTTTCACTGTGCAGTGCTCTAATGTTCAATCCTAAGCTCCATTTATAACATTTGTGAAGGGAAACAGAAGATACATGTGAAAATTTTAAAACTTCGCTGTTTGAGGAATGCATGAGATTGGTGACATTTCAAGGGCCTCTACAAAAGTATCAATACTTTTTCTGTGAGTTGCAAAGGGATTAATTGAAATGGAATTTAAAAGAACTACAGGTCTTTTTTTTTTAATGAATCAAATGCTTTACAGAATGATACTTCTGTTTTAAACTCAAAACAAATTTGTTTACTTGACCTAAAACCAAGAACAAAGGATCTTGACAATTTTTAAAAACGGGCTCTACGCTTACAAATGTCTTTATGTCAGCACAAATATAGCACAGATCTGTTGATGAAAAACTATCTCTTACTACCTCTTGAAGCCAGGGCCGGAACGTCAGGTAGTAAGAAGAAAGTTTTAAATTATGGAGGAGAACTGACTTTCTTGCAAAATCCTTATATATTGGTTGCATCACTTTAACAATACAGATATTGCTCCAGTTACACTGACCTCTCTCCAGCTTGCTTCTTGAAAAATCTAAGCAGAACTACTTATTGTCTCTGTAAATGTGGAGAATTTTCTCTGTTACACAGTTCGTTATTGTTAATGTGTGTTTCTTAACTTTACATATTTTACATAACTTTTATTATATTCCAGAGAGGAAATAAAAATGAGATGTTAAAGCAACAAAAGTCACATAAATTATTTGCAGAGTTAAAAGTACTTAATATTAAAGATGAAAGGAAGTTTAGTCACTAACAAGAACGTCTTCTCGTTTTCAGTTAGTACTTTTTGCTGTGAACACTGCTGTAAGCAATAAAGGGAAACAGAAGAACGTGCGGCTGGATTTGTTCCAGGAAAATCTTTGATGATAACTCAACATCAGTCCAGTGTGACTAAGTAGACTGACAAAGTCTTGATTTTGTAAATAGAAGATAAAACTCAAAAATATTTCTGAGTTGCATTCTTGTTCAGGAAAAAAACAAAGCAGCATGAGGATTTAAAAGTTAAGATGCAAGAACAATTGATTTTTCTTATAAGAGATGTATTTAGCAATATAAGGGCTGTGTTGGACTTAAAATGTGTTAAAGTGCTTATGTTGCCAGAGCCGATGCTTAGCCATCCAAATACATTATAAAAGTTTGTCTTTGCTGATAAAGGAGGAATGTTTATTCATATACATAATTATGTATCCTGCTATGCAGATGAAAATTAAGAGATAATAACGGTAGTTGCTTCTGACTAAAGAACCAGTATTACTTCATAGTTCATAAAAATTATTTTAGAATCATGTATGGTAAACTTATATTTATGCATTCATGTGTGTGTATGATGTATTTAACATAACCTTTTATGCAACTCAGGCACTTCCTTATATATACTTGGTATTTCCTTGTGACTCCCACATTTTCTCACCACTCAGTATCCTCAGAAATAATGTCATTTGGTGGTTCTTCCCTAACTCACTTTTTTCCCAAAGATTATATGGTTTATCACATCAGTATGATATACAAGCCTCCACCTCAGTCACATAATCCATCTCTCTAAGAAAAACAGTATCTTTCACATAGGTGGCTACCTTTTTAAAAGTGTGAGAATGAATATATTTTTATTTTTAAAATTTTCACCACAGCAGTGATTGAAATGGGGGGAAAAAGGCTAACATGGCTATAATGCCTACTGAGTTATAGGTTCTAAACTTTTTTGTGCCTCAAATGCTTTTGGTTTTATACGGGCATCAGACTAACCATTGTAAAGTGTGATTTCATTTAAAGTCATGTCACAGAATAAGATTACTTTCGTTGACTGTGAGATTAGAGCCTTCCCACAAATGTGTATTTTATAGCTACTGTTAGGTGTAAGCAATCATAGCTTAAAACTGGAAGCAAACACACAGAAGTAATGCAGTTGATTCAGGCTAGAAACTCTTAGGCAAGTCACTCTTCATTTGCCCAAGTCAAGATAAGCAGTGTTAACAGTCTCATTATTCATCAATAAAACAAGAAGAATGAAAAGAGTGGGAGGGCACTGAATGTGATAAATGCCAAATAAAATGTTTAGAAAAAAAGACTGCAGCCATCAGGTGGAGATTAAGAAACAACATTTCGTTGGGTCACTCAGTTAAAAGGTTGAGTACATTCGTCAGGGAATTCTATAGTGTTTGGCGGGCATAGACCTAAAGGAGTCCTGACAAGGTAATACAAACACTCAGTTCTTATCATATAGGATCACCAAGTATCATAAACTATCCCCAGGAAAACCCTTTTCTTTTCTTTGCAGCATAAAACAAATGTGCATAATTTGGGGTCACGGTACCAGCCTGATGTGGAGAATTTTTAACCCAGTGGTACTCTTGTCAAACACAGCTTGCAATAAATATTGAGATCTAAAGGTCATTCAAGAAAATATATTTTTATTCATACATTCCTCTATCTAAAGAAAAATATAGAGCTGGTATCATTCTGATACATAAAGAAATAGGACATCATGTCAAGATTGCAACATTAGTTCTTTTGGAATTTAACTAGCAAAATAAGTGACATTGTTTTAGATTAAGGAAAACATGAACAAAGTCGGGGCATGTATGTACTTGCAAGAAAAAACATATTCAACTTTGTTCACACTAGTACGACAATATTATGGTTTCAATATACTACAGATATACCATAGATAACCCTCCATTAGGGGTCGGTCACTATAAAATAATCAACTTCAATGGAAGTGACAAGAGAGTAGAAGAAAAACAAATAACCATGGGTTCCCTTTTGGCATACTTAATAATGGCAGAAGAAAGTTTAAAAAAAATTTCCAGAAGCCTATTAATTAGTATAACATGGCCATTAATATTAACAATAACTATTAGCAACCAAAAGATCATCTAAATTAATAACAAATTGGTTGTCATGTAGACCATGATAAAGCATAACAGAACTAAGCATATTAAAAAGAGCCATAAATAATGGCTAACCAGTTAAAAAATTACAGATGAAATTAGGATAAAAAATAACCTCAGTCATAAATCTGATTTTTTGCTTTTATCCAACAATGGACAGTCAAACATTTCAATTCTGGATAAAAAATTTACACTTTGAAATGGTAGCACTGCATTATTGAGGTAGCTTTACTGTAAAGATACTGAAAGTTCAGCATTCCTCACTTTCACCAGCCCCTTCCCGGACCCTAAAGTTTATATAGTGTTGCAAAATATTCAAAAGTGAGATATTTTAGCTGAATATGGTTAAGAAGTCAGTCTCTTCCTATTACCATCCCTTCATTTTGGGTGAAAATAAAGTGGTCATGGGCATTTTTAAGATCCAGCTTAGAGGAAAGTTATTTAGGGAAATACTTACTTTAGATTTACTGGAATATATTTTAGGGCTGGCTGTGTATACTCTTAGCCATAGGAATGGCTCCCACAAATCCTCTTACCAAACATTTGCAGAACCAGAGGTAGTACCATGATATGAATACATCCTTAAGGGATTGGTGCTGGAGGTATGTGAGTAGTGGAGCAGGAAAGAAATAAAAAGGTGAAATTAATGTGGCCAGAAGCTAGTCTTTGAATAAGTCTTCCAATCAGTAGATTAATTAAAATTAAAAGTGGAGGATTTCTTTCTCACCAATGCCTAGGCAAGATACAAATTCCCTCTTGTCATTGAGTACACTCAATATTGCAGCATAAAAAAGCATAAGTGCACCATATGCTTTATTTCCTTATGGAAAATGCACTAACATTTTATCAGAAATCCTGTGTTTGTAGAACACAAGCTTAGGCAACACTACTTCAACTAACAATTTTGTAAGTGAAATCACCTGCTTTCTGCATGCCAACCCATTGGATCATGTCTAAGTATATCTGACTCACTGTGGCCTGATGCAGTCTGAGAGTTCCAGTTGAAAAAGCATATAAAATTGCTACAGATGTAGCAAGCTGATGTGAAGAAACAAGTGTTCAGTGACCAAATTCCTCACATATTCATCAATCAAGCAACACATATAGCATCAGACTGTTTTGTTACACAATTATGTTGCTTAAGACTCCAAATGAAGGGTAACTTCTTTAGCCATCTTCAAATTTATTTATTTTGAAAACAACAAAAAATATTCTGACTGAAATTATTAGAATATGAAATAAAAGTGATAAAATTAGCTACTCTATTGATTTCCTAACAATAGAATGTATTCTGATATTGAGAAGTAAATTATAACAACAGAAAAATTAGACCATGCAAAAAGCAATAATTCATTAAGAAGAGATAACCATTGAAAGGAACAAGGAAAAGGCTTTTAGATTATTTGAAAGTCTAGTTTATGAAGAGGAGTAAATTATATAAATATATATATAAAGACTAAATTTTTCTGCTGATTTGACACAAAATACTAACATGGACAAGGTTAACACAAGGACAAGGTTAACACAAAGGCCTTTACAATAAGGACACAGTAGAGGAAAAAATTGGTTAATGCAAAGAGAATTTATGATTACTTATTGCTGGGGTTCTTAGCCAGGGGTTCACGGGGTCCTTGGAAAGATTTTAGGAGGTCAGTGAGCCTGAATTGAAAATTCAAAAAAAACATTATTCGTGTGGGGATGTGTTGGTGCGGGTGTGATGTATTTATTAAATAATACACAGTATAGTGTGGACTTAGTATGATTTTTATTTTGATGTAGCATGTTCTGAGTGCAGTGGGTAACTGCCTGAAAAAAGGTTGGTAAGGATAGCGGAGATGGTTTTATGACGCCGTGGGAAAACTCAGATTTCTAAATGTTTGCCGAAAATGACCGTTTGAACAGATGTTGAACCGTGTTAGGTTATCAAGTATTGAAATTATGGGCAAGTTGTAAAACATAATTTTGAATAATCCTAAAATTTAATTTAATTTAATAATCCTAAAATTTAATATGCCGATGTTGAGTGTCATAAAACTATCTGCCACTACATTCTGAGAAGGGGTCCCTGGTTTTCACTGGACTGGCAAAGGGGTCTGTGGAACAAAAAAGGTTAAGAACTGCTGACTTATTATATAAGAACAATTGAAATGCCAAGAAATCTTATAAGCAGTACTTGAAAGTTGATAATTTTGCCAAATTTGAGAATAAGCCTACAGCCATATATGACATTACTAAAATTATTATAACTGAAACCTCTCAAAACCATCATTTTTTTGAAAAGACTAATTATCTTTCCATTTAAAAAACACAAATTATTTCTGTTGTAATTATAAAAATTACAAAAAAATCATTTTCATGTGAAGAAGCAGTCAGAGCATGCAAAGCATATTTCTTTAAAGAAAGAAAGAAAAGAAAGAAAGAAAAATCAGAGTAAAAAGTACTCTAGCCATATGCCAGGCAGTTAATTAATAAAAATAGTCAGGCAGCAAATGTAGCTCAAGTGGTTGCGTGCCTGCTTCCCATACATGAGTTCCTGGGTTCAATCCCCAGTACCTCTTTAAAAAAAAAAAAATAGTACATTATGGATTTTTGAAATGTTTTTGCTTTTTGCTAGCTTATTAAAATTTATGCTTTCTTGTGATTTCTTTTGTTATTCTAAATAATTACTCACTCTGTACATAGTTTTGTATTTGTAATGCAGGATTGTTTTTTCATGAGGAGGGCCACTAAAATTGTATAATTTAGGTTTTAGACTCCACAAAACCTAGATCCACATCCAGAGCATTCTGGATTTGAAATTATAAGAGCTGGATTCAATTCTCAGTTCAGCTATTACTAGGAAAGACGATATTAAGCTATTACTTAGGAAAATAAGAATACATCTCTCACAGATTGTTGTGAAAATTAAATGAAATGCACATGTTATAGTGTATTTCAATGTATAAAGCTCTAAAATGTAATAATGTTACTTTTACTATTTTACAATTGAATTCCCCTTTAAAATGATGATTGTTTTGTTTCCACAAGACATGAAACTATATTAAGGACCAGCAAGAAATATTGGCTTAAACCACATGATTCAACTGAAGTATAAAGAAGAGTTTCCCAACAGTGAAAAATTCAAAGTGTGGTCATGAATTACTATGGGAATTTATCAGGGTATATAATCTCTTAAAATTAAATTTATTTGAAGACTCAGATTAAGTGGTTCAAATTCTTGTGATCTAAATAGGTCTAAAGTTTCTGTAGAAAAGATCTGACTTATTTTAAGGGCATTCATTTCTTTATTTTTGCTATAAAACTAATATAGGATATTCTGGAAAATTATAAAATAATAAAAGACAAAATCACTGTAAACTATAATCCAGAGATTTTTATTTATATATCTGAGAAGACACTTACATATTAATATCCCTTTAAATATAAAGAAAAAATTACCTCATGATCTCCCTGTGCACACTGTATTAGTCAGCCAAAAGGGTGCTGATGCAAAGTACCAGAGTCTATTGGCTTTTATACAGGACTTTCATTTGGGATAAAAGCTTACAGTTACAAGACCCTAAACAGTCCAACTCAAGGCTACTCTTCTCACCAAAGTCTGTCGCTACGTTGAAGCAAGATGGCAGGTGAAGTCTGTGAGGGTGCAGCCTTTCTATCTCTCTTAAGGCTCCATGGGCCCAGCTTCCTCCCATCTCAGCTGTAGGCTGGAGGGCACGTTTCTTTCCGGGTCTTTTTAGTGGCTTAGGTCTCTGGTCTCCTCAGCTGCAAACTATCAGGTGAATGGCTCCTCTCTCTCCAGGACCCCAGGATCAAGTTCTCTCCTCTGCCCTGGCTATTCCTGTGTATCTTTTTCTGTCTTCTTGATTGAATGTCCGTTTATATAGCCACCAAGGGGGCGGGGACTCAACCTTGCATGCCCTAATGACATGGTCAAATCAAAGCCCTAATCTTGGTTTAATCAAGTAAATGTAAAGCCTTTGAATTCAAATCAAGCCCAGATGAACAGATGAGTTTACAAACATAATATCTCTTTTTGGAATTCATAAATAACATCAAACTCCTACACACACTTTCTTATTACAATCAATACCACCTCTAGCATCTATATCTCCATTTCCCATATCTTACTCACCTCATGCCTCATTACTGCCCATTTCTATCCTTTACTTCTATCAAGCCTTCTCATCTGCTTTCCATCACCAACATATTTTAATTTCCGCATTTATTGTTTGTAATAAAATCCTCACCTTGCATATATATATCCTTAAGTGTGGAAGATTAAGAGTCCAGCTAATATGTGATACTTTAATTTTATATGTATATCTATTGGACTTAACTTGGTAATTGTTTCATACCATCTTACATGCACACATCTTATGTTTGCTTATTCATTCCCCTACTGGACTGTAAACTTTCAGATAAAGATTATATAAGAGGGTATTACATTTAACTACAATTAACAGTGAAATTCACATACAGAGGGTCATAACGAGAAAGAAATTCCTTTTTCTCTCACGAATATGAATTCTAGGGCTAAGTGTACTGATGCGGTGGCTGTGTCTCACAGAGTCCTCAGGGCCCCGGCCTCTAAGGCCAGTTCCAAAGATACCAGGTAGTGTTGTGAAACAATGTTGCCCACTGCTGCTCCTCCGGTCACTACTTCAACACTCTTTGGTGTAGCCTAATGCCTGTAGTCCAAGATGGTCTGCATCTGTGCCTCAGAATGAGAGAAAGGAAAAGTACCAAGACAGGATCTATCTGTCTCTTAAGAAAATTTCGTAGAAGCTGCCGTAGACCATACAACATGCCCGCGTATAGCCGGTTGAGTAGCGCATGTGACCTCCACAAGGCCACGCCCAATGGAAGGGGAGCTGGGAGCTGTACTCTGTATTCCAACAAATGATGGGTCACTACAGGGAGAGAAAAATGGGAGCAAAGTAGGAAATGAAAATGAAGTGAAACTGCTATCGTGAGGAAGAGAACAAAGTAAAAAAGATTTAAAAACTGGGGAAAACTTTGTCATATTTTGCTTAGACAATACAACAATATAATGGCTTATTGTAAATTAAAACTTTTGTTTGAAATACATGAATGCATGATAAAAATAAGAAAAAAAATTTTTAAGGCATTCTTAATTTTTTCATAAGGTAAAGATGCATTTACAAAGTAGAATATAGTGATTCTGAGGGATTGTGCACGTATTTTAAAGTGCCCAATATATCAGTTATATTTTATTGTGGTTTAAGTGCTCAGTACATTCCAGGCAGCATTTGAAAACCAAGAACTTCTGAATCTACTATCATTAAAAAGTATATTTCTATAGTATATCAGCCCTTGACATTTCTCTTAGAAGGTGCTGGTGGGAAGAAAAGTAACAGTAAAGAGCAAAAGGATGAGATTGAATATTTTTCACTGAAAGAAATGTTTTCTGAAAAGTTCTGGATCCTCTCTTCATCCTCCTCTCTGGAACTGACATAATCATTAACTTTACTAAAATGACATACCCAAGAGCACATAAAACAAGATGTGGTCAGAACTATTTAAAAATAAACCTTGAACTAGAGTATTTGAATGTAAAATGGTCTGTGCAAGTTTAAATCCTTTGTGGGAAAAAGGGAGGAAAGGATATGAATAAAATGTTCTTTGACTTTGAAGAATAAAGCATTCTTTTCTTTCCACTTTCCTTCTCTCTTCAATTCTTTGAGAAGGGGGTTAAACCTACAACTCAGGCTGGAAAGGAATTTCAGGGACCCTTTTACCAGCAAGTGGCCCCCTGTGCACCTATGAGACACCTTTATGGGGGTTGCTGACACAATGGGGACATGTTCATTGCAGCTTAGAGCAGATGGAACCATTACAGGCAAAAAGTAATTTCTCATATAAGCTCAATGAATTTAAACCTGTCTGATGTTGTCCAAGGGTAATTTAGAGTGGATTCTGATATTTCCAGACCCACAGTATTTGAGCTTTAGCATGATCTTGTCTGGTAATGATTTAAATTTGATAACAAGCCAGAGTTCCAACTCTTCTACCCTGCCCCCATTTCCTCAAATTGATATAGAGAGTTGTGAATTTTATCATGCACCAAAATCATTTTAATATTGGTGCTTTACCATTTTATAGATAGATCATATTTTAAAGAAAAAGAAAAATTAATTTCATGTTCATATTTTCCATTTATAAAACCCATAACAAATATTTAACTTTCTGATGTTTAACTTTCTACAAGCTTGTTTCAGTTAGTAGAAAGAAATGTGACTCTATCTGTGGCTCACAAACGCCCCATGCATGGCACAACACAATTTTGAGAAAAGACAGATGGAAAGAGTTTATTCTCAGTGTGAAAAGCTATAATTTATTCCTTGGTAAATAAATAAAGACCATTCACATTTGGATCTGACCAGAAACAAATGTGAAGGGCCTTCTCTAGTTTACAATGGTAGCTTTAGCATCCTTTTATGTAAACAGGGCTTGAGCCAGCCATGGGCAATGGCATTTGGTGAATAATGAACAGAGAAGTGATCTGATCCTTACTATTAGCCACTGGAAGCCTTCAACAATCAAGTAAATGTACTAGAGCCATGTGCTGTGGCTCTGGTCAAATAGTTAACACGACACCCACATTAAAAGAAATAGAGAATGACAGACTTTTTCTTCTGAATGTTGTCATGTTAGTGATAAAGGGATGAAGGGTTTGGGGAATACAATTTTTCCCAACTTTATTATGAACAATTGTATTTTCCCAGTCCGTTCATCCATTTTCCACATACTTAGTTTCAAATCTTCCCAACATCCTCACCATTTCAGAATAAGTGAGAGTCTTTATGCCCCTTAAAGTCTAATGCCCCAAACTTAGCATCATGGTTTGAGCATGGTCTGACTGTTGCAGAATAGTAGAGTCTAATATCTCCCTTATTCTAGGTTTCATCGGTACAGATGTCATGGTAACTATTTTTAGAAAATTAACAGTCATCATCATTATCATCTAAAGAGGTAAAACACACAAGCATGGGAGCTCAACAGACCATGAGTTCCACCTCAGAGAAAGGAATACTGGGGACTCAACTAGTTTCCCAGCACCTAATTTCTACTGGGAGATAGTTGGTGCCCAATAAAAGTTTGTTGATTGATTCTACTGCAGAATAATGGATATGTGAACATGGTTATCGAACCAATCTCATTATCAGAACTATTTATTCTGTCCTCAAGAATTATTAAAACCTTGTCCTCAAGAATTACTAAATGAGATATATATGGAAAATAATTTTTAGATGTAAAGAGCAAAAACTAAAATGTACTCTTCTAAGGCAAGAAAAAGGAAATGAAAATCAGGATTTGTAGTTGTGCTGACAAAACACTCTAAAAGACCAAAAGGTCTTTGAGTATCCACAAGGATAAAATTCTAACAATTTTCAACACAGACACACATAGATCAGATAAATAGAGAGATATAGATAGACAGACAGATAGATAGATAGATATGATACATACACACACACACACACACACACTTCAAACTGTATATGGTTAAATACATAGGGATTAAGGACCAGATACACAAGTAGAGACTAGAGTTTTCAAAAATAAGGAAGAATGAGAGTCAACACTACAGATCTTTACTACAGATCTTATACAAGGTAAGAAGCAATAAATGCGTTTATTTACAAATCTTCGAACCAGATAGGGTCTGTTTCTTCCATGAAATGAGAACTAGAAAAAAATGTACACACTGACCTGGAGATAGAGCACAGATGCAAGCCAGAAGTCTTGGGCTATGAGTTAGAAATAATAACCACACTGTACAAAAGTGTGGAACTAAAATTCACATTCACCTTTAATGGGAAAAACCCTGTATCATGAAGCCAATCAAATAATAGGTCCAGAATAAATTAAGCCTGGAGGGAATATGACAGAAATAAACAGTAAGTAGAATTTCCTTATTTTGCTAATTTTATCATTTCCTTGCCTCTCTAATAATTTTTGTTTCATGTTTTTAACTGCTGTGTTGTTTTATGCAAAAAAAGTTTATGACTTTTATTACTTCTTTTTAAATTTCACCTTTGATCATTATATAATGTCTCTCTTGATCTTGTTTTGTGTTTTTTACATTTTCTGATATTTACATTACTATTCCTGCATTCTTTTTATTTGCACTTGTTTGCTACAGGCACTTAACTCCTGATTGATCACTTTTAAAAATGTGTTTATTGAAAGCATATGTTCTGGGTTTTAATTAAATCTTACATCCTCATATTTTAATGGAAAAATTCATTTATGATAATAACTTATATAATTGAAATTTTTACTTCAACCTTAGTTAATGGTCATTTATTTTCCATTGTACCATTTTTTCCTTTCCCCTATTTTCCTTATCTGATCAAAATTCTAGACATTCCATTTTCATCTTTGTTGATTTGAAAGTTCACTTGTAGTTTTTCATGTCTTTAATGGTGAGTCAGCTTCCTTTTTCCTTACAAATAGTCATATATTACACTACTATTTTCATAACCAATATATAGTTTCCTCATAACCAAGATGCCTATTTCTCTCTTATGCTAGTAAAAGAAAATCTTTAGAATACTTTCACTCCGTCTCTCCTTTTATGCTGTCCTTTACTTCATCAGTCAAAAAGAACATTTCATAAAATTCAACATCACTTCAAGATATAAATTCCTATGAAAAATGGGGAGGTATACAAGGATATTTCTTAACCTGATAATTAAATACATAAAACCCTACAGAAATTATCCGATGAACCCTTAGAAGAATTCATGTTAATGTCAGAAACAAGACAGAGATGTCTATTATTAATACTATTAATCAGTTTTATTGGAGAACTTAGCATAATAAGAAAATAAACTAGAGATAGAATAAGGTAAAAAAAATGAACTTTTGTTGTAATTTGTAACCGATATTATCTTCATGGAAAATTCAATAAAATCTACAGACACATATGGAATTAATAGAAAATTTGACAAGCTTGATCAATATAAGAATTTCAATACCCAAAACCAATAGTTTCACTGTACATTGGTAATTAAAAAAAAGAATCTTATTCATAATATAAGCAAAAAAATCTAACATTTCTAAGAATAAATATACTAAAAGATGTTTTTAAAAACTTCTGAAGAAAAGAATTGTAAAATATTATTAAAGGGCATATGGAAGACCTGCATATGTGAAGAGATATATTATGTCCATAAATAAGAAGTTTCAATGTTCCCAAAGAATTAGCCTAAAAATTAAATGTAATTCCAGCCATAATGCTACCATGGTTCTGGAGTGGGGGCCACTGACAAATTATTCTGAAACTTAGATGGAACAAAGATAGTTCTAAAAAGGAAGAACTGCAAGGGGAGAGAATTTGCCCTACTATCTATTCATTATTTCTCAAATGTTTATTGAGCACCTATTAGGAGATGCTAGAGATTCTGTGATGAATGAGCTAAATACTCTGCCCTTGTGGAGCTTAAATTCCACTAAGGAGCAAGAGTCAGACAATAGACAAATAAATTGATATAATGTATGATAGTTATAAATGCTGTGAATACTATAATTAAGGAGAAGAGATTTTAAAAATCTACAGTAGTAAGGAATTCGGATTTTTTTTCTAGTTCTTATGGGAAATGATTTGAGGGTTTTAAAGAGAAGAGTGATGAAATCTGGCTAATGTTCTGAAGAGGATTCCTCTGGCTATCATGTGAAGAATTCCCTGAGTGTAAAGATAAATTTAGAAGAGCAAAGAGGAGGCTATTCCAATAGTCCACAAGATTATTGGCAAGGACTTGGCCTAAAAATTGGTGGCCTTGGAGAAGTGAATTAAATATGGGATATATTTTAAAGAGAGAAGAAAATATTTATCAAGAGATTGGAAACAGAGTAAAGAAGAAAGATGCGAGGTATTAATATTTTTTATAACTCTTTAATAATTAAAACAGTATGATATTGATACAAGGATAAAAATACAAATCAGTGGTAAGTAACACAGGGCCCAGAAACCAAACCCATGCAGAAATTTAAGGTATTGCAGATATGGCATTACCAATAAGTAGGGAAAAAAAATTCAATATACAAGGCTGGGATGACTTGCAGAATAGATCCAAATGTCTAATAAACATCTGAAAAGATGTTCAATCTCTAGAGTAATGAAGAAACCAGGGAGTTGAGTGAACAGAGCCTTGTAGCCCTTGTAAGAAAAGCTGCTAGGGGTTTTCAGTAAAGGAGTAATATAATCTTTCTTAGATTTTAAGGGTCATTTTGACAGGCGTATTGAAAAGAAATTGTAGGATTGAAAGAAAGTAGAGAAACCAGAATTCTTGGGGAATGGAAGATTAAAAAATCTAGAAACTAAATTAGTGTAACAAAACGAAAAGAAAAGTTGCTCATGAATGAAATATTCACTACTTTAAATTTTTCATGGCGCCATAAAAATCTAAGTCCTACATAATACATGCACTCAGGGACAGCCTTATAGGATCACAGCCTGTGAAGGCCCACAGGGTCCTACGTTCAGGCTCCATTTAATGCTCTGCTGTAGTTGTCTTGAAATTCTTGATAATTGTTGAACAGAGGCCCTGCAAATTATGTAACCATGGACTTTGGTATGTGCATGTAGGAAAAAGAGCAAACTCTTCTTGTTTTTCCTGTTTTTGAAAGCTTTATCTTGGAAAGAAACTACAAATGCTTGGTTGGTAGTATTATTTTTTCTCATGAACAAATCATATTTGTAGAAGAAAATAATAGTCCTGTTCTAGAGTTAATGCATAAGTACAAATGAAAATATGCTTTTTTCTGAGCTATTGTCTCATTTAAAAAAAATAAACCGAAGAGTTTTGGAGTAGAGCCAAGAAACCACACCACTGTGGCAGCCCTTACCAGTCAGATTGCTTGGCAGTTTATCTCACCACTCTCTCATGGTCTTTGAAATTGATTCCTAAAAGATATCGGGCTCCTCAGAGTCTTGGATATCACAATGGCTTCAAAAGAAAAAAATGACTCACTGTTTTCCTACCAACATTGTGTTAATTTATCAAAGAGAAGGTTACTTAGCAAAGCAATTTATCATCTTTACTAAGTATAATGCTCATATTCCAAGTTCTCCAAAGAAAACACTAAAATCCACCATCTTCTAGTTAAAAATTTAAATGAGTAAAAAAATGGCCATAGGAGGCTCAGTAAGAGAGAAAATAACCTTTGGTTAAGCATCAGGCTTTTTTTGAAAGACTAGAGCAGGATTTTCTTAACTTTGGTCACCTGAAGGACCTGGACCTATATAACCACTTTCCACAATTTCCTCTACGTATCAAAACCTCTAATTCTTCCCTTCCCTTGTAAGAAGCAAAGCCTTGGCTGATCTTAAAATCACTGAGATTAGATGTACATCACAATTTTTTAAATTGTAAAACCATTAAGAAAATTTCTTAAATACAGTTTCATTGTTTGATGTTCGTGCCCCATAACTTTGCACACAAACATATACACTATATATTTTATAACTCTGTTTTTCCCTGCCATCTATATAAAGTTTCCTGTTACCCATTAAACTTAGTTGTCCTACTCCTTTGACATTTCACAATGATTCTTATAGAGACATTAAGGAAAACATAGTTTCTGCTACTATATAGCCATTTAATGTATTTTTGGATGGTTGATGTTTCCCTCAACTATCCTATGCCATAGAATCATGATGGTGGAACAAAAACACCAAACTAAGAATTATATATGCTCTTTATACTATCTTACACCAAACACTGGAAAATATATGGTAGAAAAATTATGATCATTCAACTGTTTGTTGCATACATGCTTATAAAAAAGAAAACAATTTAGGTATAAAATGATAGCTATATAGAATAAATGTTTGGATTTTCTTGGGGATTATTTGTTTCAACAAAGTCAGTCATGCTCAATAACTTCCAAATGACAGTGTGGGAACATGTGAAATTGAAATTAGGCTGTTGGAGAAATCTGAGAGGCGATATGGAAAATCAGAACATGCAATACACAGTCTAAGTCTTAGACTATCATTTTCATTATCAGTCATCTGATAGCTGCTTCTCAGATTATCCACTCCTGAGCTATTTAATAAAGTTAATAAACAATTTTAAGCCCAAGTATTTGTAACTGAAATATTTATAATAAAAATTAAATTTCTTTAAATGATGCCTGAAAGCTCAAAATTCCTTAAGTAATTAAAGAATTTGTTTTCATTTGAATTTTGCATAGGGAAGAGTAGTCTTTTAAAAAGGAATAATGATAAATTTAATTTAATTAACACTTCACTTTTTATATATTTATATGCCAAAAGGAATGTCCGAATTATATGTAAACAAATGTATTTATATTCATGTATTTAACAACCATTTATGAAGGGTTTCAAGTACTAAGCACTAAGCAAAGGGTTGGTAGCAATGCAAAGATGAAAAAATTGACATCTCTTTCCTCAGAAACCTTACATCGAATAGGGAAGCTTTACACATAGTAAAAGTTTCTTTCTTCCGGGGGCTCTTGAAAAGGGTATGAAAAGCATGGCTATCATTCCTATAAAACTAATTCACCTAAAGGAACTGTCACAGCAGCTTGTTATTAGAAACAATTCCATATTCCAGAAAAGTTGCATTCACCACAATTTTAGCTCTCTCAGTGCACCTTAAGCAATGCTGTTGTAATCACAGACACAAACTTTTATATTTATATGGCATTTGGGGCTTTGTTCAATTATTCTGCCCAAACAATTAATAAAGTAAAGAGAACAGAAATCATTAGCCCTAATTTATCCAGAGGAGTAAACCAAAACTCAGGTTGACACAAATAATTGTAGATTAATAAATCTAAACTAGAAGTTTAATTCTTAGTCCAGTGTTGCTTCTACTACACCATAAAGCCTTTGCAATGATAAACTTGGTATACTGGAAAAATAATTCATTTCATTCTATGTAAATTGGATGTGTATAGAAAACTAGGGAATTTTTCCAAAAAGAATGGAAAGGTAAAATAGTTTAGCACAGATATTTTCAAACAGTGAGAGTAAGGCTAAAATCCTCAAACTCATATTCCTTCACTCTCTGCATATTTTTCATGTAAAAGGAAAATCACGATGATGTTTAGAATTATTTCCTGGTCTGGTAAAATTTCACAATCCAAATTCTGTGTTTCTAAGACTTTTACACTCTAGTTTAATAACCTTAAATAAAAACCTCTTTTTGTAAGTTATGTAGCATTTGTACTGTTTTTATATAAGATCTCATTTGATTTATATGAACTAGGATAATAATACCTCTGTTTTATGGATGAGTAACTAAGCACAGAAAGATTAAGTGACTGGCTTCTAGCCCAGTGTTAGTTTTACTACATTATGAGATATCTTATAATATCTTTATATATTTTATGAGATTTTTTTCAAGTGTTGACACTAGTAACTCATCATATTTAAAGGAGAAAACCTGATCTAGATTTTGAAAGAAAGGAAGGACATAGAGTAGCTATCAGCAAAGGGATGCAATTCTAGGGGAATTCCAAAATAAAATGTTTCAGTATGGTACAAGAACAGTTTCTAGTTACCACAGACAAGCACTGAGACTGTGATTATAAGCCATAATGCGAAGATACCATCACAGTCATGTGTCAGGTGTTCTCTGTTGCTGTTGTTATTCATTCATATAAAATCCTCCACTGTTCCCCGTATCTTTAGGATAAAATGACACATACTGCATAAGACATACAGTGCCCTCTATGCTCTGCCTCTCTGAACAGCTCTCCAGCTTCATCAACTGCCTTGCTTTGCCTCTATTATCTTCTAGTCACATGAAGCAAAAACTGACTTGCCCAAACTGACTGCTTTTTCTCATCTCTGGACTAAATCATCTGTTTTGGAAAGCCCTTTCTTTACCTTTTGTCTGAATAACTCCTAATCAGTATTTAAGCATTTCTCCAGATATCTCCTTCAACAAATAGAGTTTGTTGGAGCCCCCTAATTGTATTATAACCCCATACTGTATCCTTTCCTCACGTCTAATACATATCTCTATCGTTGAAGTTGCTGGCCTTGAGTCAGGGACTACCTCATATTCACCTGTGTATCTTAAAATCTGGCACTCAATAAAGTCTTGGAGGATGAATCAATAAATTAAGTATTCAATTTTTATTTTTAATATCTCTAAATAATTAAAAATCATCCTTTAGACACATCATCAACCTGACAAAATGAGTCAACTTAGCTGCCTAAGGTAAACATATTACATCTTATCATTTTCAACCTCCATATATTTAAAGTATTCTAAATAAAAAGATTATTTTTTACGAAGGGCTTATAATGATTTTAAAGTTTTGTTTTTTTTTTATTGTAAGCCTTTTGGCCATTAACATATCTCCAAAATGCCTGTATGACATTGAGACCACTAGGTTCCTTGGAGAGCAGAAATAAAAGGATTTCCATGACTAAACATGAGAAAAATAAATAAAAAATGAATGATTATCCAAAGATAGAGTGGAGGAAGACAGAGCATATATGACTATAAGCTTTCAGGAATTACTCTTTCCTTTGCGGCTCCATAAAATATCAGCCTCTCTTTCATTCATAATCACTGGGTGACTTTTCAACCTCAAACATCATGAGCATGCCCAGTGAGGTAAGTTTAGATCTAATCATTTTCCCTCTAAAGACAGCTTTGTAGGATGAAGGTGAAAGGGAAAGAAATGTGATCCACTGCTGATCCCATTTGGATTTAAATTAAGATACACTATGTGTTAAAAATCACTTTTAAAGCTTAAAGGACAAATACATCTGTGGTTTGCCTCCCAGGGCTTCCTTCCTAATTTATCACTGACAGTGAAGCCAATGTTGTAAGAAGGGTGTGACAGTGACAATTTGCCAATGACTGAGCTAGATTTTGAACAACAGCTGAAAGTCTAGGGTAGGATTTTCTCAAAATGACAGCCACATTGAAATATTTGCAGCCTGAACTTTCCAAATCTTCCATCCCCAAATCCTTCAATTTCTAAGAGAAGATCTGTGCAGTTCTTTGAAGGATATAGGAAAAGGTACTTATTGATTCGTGGATGATCTAGTGAGGCAGTAAGTGTGGAAAAAGGACATTTTAACATACTAGCAGAAGCCAGTGCACATCTATCAACACATCTCAGTGGGATTGGCACAGACAGTGCCTTCCTACTTAGAGGGCTGCACCGTTTTATGCAATCCGTATGGTGTGGCTTGCGATCTTTAGAGAGAATCCACATGTGACTCTACTAAAAACCAGGATAATATTAGTCAAATATGCCCCTCATCAGTTTTCCAAAGGATCCAAAGACTTAAAGAAAGGATTTGAAAAATAATGGTACTACTGCTGACATGTGGCTGCTGAATGTTTTATGTACTGTTTCTAACTGTAATAATCAAATGTGAAATCCATTTTTATACATTTTTCATAAAGTAATATCTTCCAAATTAAAGGTTGAAAAAAAGATGTAAAATTCTGTGAGGGGTCTTAACTTAACAGATAATTGGTAAAGAAAAAAGACGGACCAGAGGAAACGTTTTGAATGATTTAATATACCAAAGCAAGTAATAATCTAAATTACCTAATTTGGAAATTATTTCCTTTAGCATATGCAATTATAGTGATCAATATTATAAAAATGATTTAGGAAAAATTAGTTTTTAAAGTGTTGAGAAGATAATCCTAATTGTGCCAAGTTATCTTGAGGTGATGACAGGCAAATTTATAGATAAGAGTTGACAGGACCTAGTATATGATGCTAATGAATCTTTTTAGCTACCTTCTGTGATTTATATCATTTTAAGAGTCTAACATTTTGACAAAACATGGTCAAAAAGCAGAGAGATACTGGGAAATATCTAGGCAGTCATTTCACAAAAGCAATACAGCAATACAGCCAATAGAGAATCTCTATCATCCATCACTCTGTGTTTGTCTAACCTCCTACTTCTCTTTTCAAATACTAATCTACTAGAGAACAACACTTTCCCGCCAATGCTGGAAAGGCAGTCAATGTAAAGCCTTAATATAGCATTTCCACATGTTCCCAAGGTCTTGTATTTCCTCTTTTGAATAGGAATATACATAGACATACTGACTAGCAGAATGACAGACACACACTTTCCACAGTATTGGTAAGAAATTTAAAATATTGGTTACCAAATAACTCTGAGTAAGGTTCCCCTAGTCTTAGGTGAAAAAAAAAAAAAGATAAAGATGAAAGGACAACAGTGTAACTTTTAAATAAAATAAAACGTCCCTTTTTAGCAATTTCTGCTTTCTTGTTATAATGTCCTTTAAACAATCAAAAGATGTTAATAAAAGATGTTAACTGTTTGCTTTTCTTCTTTATCTTTATAAAATAAAAATGTCAAGCCAATGCTGCCCAAACCCTAGTTGTTGTTTTTTTATTTTTTTATTTTTACCAGTCTCTGGAATCCAAAAGTCTTGGAACAACTGGTTTAGAGTTTCGTATGGAAATAAATGTGTTGCCTGTTGAAAAAGATATTTAATACAGAAGATTATTTTAGTAAATATAGCTTTTTATGTGTTTATAATCTATGTATCACTCTAATAGAGTAAAAGTCCAAACTGTTTTTTTGTAAAATTATTTCAGGCTCTGGGTGTCCCTTTGTATTTTGGTGTGTCTTTCTATTTCCCGTCTTCTTCCCCACGACTGTTCCAAATGTCTGCTTAAGTTTTCATAGACTATCATTAAAGTAACTTGGTCCAAACTTTTGAATCTGGACTTTTCTTGCCTAGCTCAGCTAACTGTACTGATGACAAAAGAAAATAAACATATTTCAAATCAAAAGCACTATAAATCAACTTCTTGATCACTTACTAGTAATTAGAGCTGGAGACTGAGTTTGAACTGAGACAACAATTGCTTGTAACAAAAGTGAAAGTGAGTTACCTTCACCATAGAGGAGGGACTTCCAAATATTTGGGCCCTCCGCCCACAGTAATAAATTAATTTTACATTAGAACCCAGCAAGCACACTACACATAATACACCCAAACAGCCACAGCTGAAGTGAAAGGCTCAACAATACTCAGTCTTATTTCGTGCAATACACTCTCACATTTTCCATTCTATCATTTTTAAACTAACCACATTTGCTGTATTGATTTCCTGACTTCACGACCCACTAGTGTGTTGTGGCTACAGTTTGAAAAATATCGCCATAAAGCATACATTGTAAGGTTACTACTGAATAGATTTATAGCAGTATAAAGTTTAAAACAATTAATTTCTGTTACATCAATGTTAAATTAGAAATTTGACCTTAACAAATAATTTTCTAGTATATGTCCTGTCCTTTGAATTCCTAAAGGAAAGAATTGGATATTTTTATCTCACCTTTCTCAGTTTCCCTTTCATATAAAATAATTGGCTCTATCACAACACTCCCTTGATTATTCTCTAGATAAATATCTTCTAAAGAGGAAGAAGGACAGGATAGAAAAGATAAATAGAAGTGCTGGGATTTACAAAGCAAATTTTGAGGTTCTTCATTTTAGCATTGATGATGACTCAAATATTGGCTTGAGATTCTGAATTACATGAACTTCTGAGGAAATTTTCTTAAGGAAATGTCTTAAAGAAAAGACAGTTATCCGAAAGTGACCATTTCAAGTTTGTATATTAAAACCTTTGCAATAATTTTCTGATTTTTTTTTAAATAAGTAAAAAGTAAACAAATGTTTAAATTGGCAAATATGTTGGTTATGCATATGTGGATGCATGTGCTTGCACATACACACAATTATGGCCACGAGACCAAGCTTTGGAATCCAAAAAGAAACAGTCCTGGTTCCAACCTGCTAGCTACTGTATGGTTTTTAGAATTTCTTAATTTCCTCCTCTGCAAAATAGGATAATAATCACATTTGTCTCAAAGGCTGTTGTCTGGGACAAATTAGGTAAAGTAATCAAAAAACAAAGTGTTATTAAATTGTTCATTATTATCACAGATTTCAGCGAATGATCTCTCTGAGTTTATTTCATGCCTGGGGAAAAAAATCAAATTAGCCTCGCTGACCATTTCAATTGATTTTCATGCATGATTCTAATCTTATAATTTACTTAATGCCTGTAAGTAGAGAAAAATAATCCCTTTAAGACAAGGAAATTACAGAGAAAAGATGAATACTAGTTGGGGTTAGAAGAGTATTAAATTCTGTCCTTACTTCCTAAAATCTTTAGACATTTGAACTTGACCATCAAATGACTGCTCCTGAGACAAGCTCCCAAACTCTGAAGGACTTAAAGTTTTGGCTTCACTTGGTTCCTTTAAATTAATAACCGTGTAGAGAATTCAGTCTGTGGACTACACCAGGGGTCAGCAAGTTCAAATCCAGCCCACCACCCATTTACATACAGTTTATGAGCTAAGAATGGTTTTTACATTTGTTGGGAAAAAAATTAAAAGTAGAAAAATATGTTGTGACACATGAGAATTACCTGAAATTCATATTTCAGTGTCCGTAAATTTTTTATTTGAACACAGCGTCAGTCATTTGTTAGGGTATTGCTTATGGCTCCTTTCATGCCACAACTTCAGAGCTTAGTAGTTGCAGCTGAGACCGTATGGCCCACAAAGTCTAAAATAAAATATTTGCTATCTAGTCTTTTACAGAAAAAATTACCATCCTGGAATACACAGAAGAAGACCCAGGGATACAATGTGTAGGATGTTTATTAGCTCAATAATTAATCCAAGGATAGTTATTTTTAAATGTAGCAAAGATGATTCTTAACCATAATAACAATATTTATATTCTATATAAAAAGAGTATGCATCTTTCAACATGTCCTACATAAACCTAATTTATTATTTTACATGTACTAATGAAATTAAGAATACAGTGTTTCAGAACTAAGACATGAAGTTCTGCTTCAAAACCTAGTAAAAGAAAACAGTTTTTATTCATATAATATATTACAGCAATGAGGTTAGTTAGATATTATTATAATGAATGGCTAACAGCTTAAGATAAAGTTCCAAACAGATCTTCTCTTTTATACATGCCTTCCATCCTTTGTCATAAGTGAAAACTCAACAGTCCCCAAACCAAACATCAATTTGATCATGTAGCATTTTATTGAATTCCCAGAACTATAAAAAAAAACACTGATTTCAAGCAATCACTAGCATTTGAAAGGGTGAGAGAATTCTATTCTCTCTGTTATCTATTCAAATAGAGACTAAAGCTAAAGGCTTCTTATCTATAATAAGGCAGCAAATACTTGAGCAAAACAGCTAAAACACCAGCCAACTAAACCAAGCAGTTTAAATGAACGCGAAGTTGGGGGGTTGGGGGGGTGGGAGGGGAACCACAGATTAGAAACATTCAGAAATTGCTTTTAAATTTCAAACACTTTACAACTTTATCGAACAAAAAAAAAGAATCATCACTAAATCCAGATTTAATTTTCAAAATTGACAAGTGGAAATTATCCACCAATGTTAAGTAGGTAAAAGTATTAGAGTATTACATAAACTATAATCTGTAGTGCTAGATCCTACCACCCCCACCCCACAGTGAACAGAATACATTGGAGAGTGAAAAGAAAATGTTGTAACGGTCCTATTCCCATTTTTGGCTAACTTTTATGACGTATATTTATATAATAATATTTGCATATAGTTTATAAATGAATAAATGTACCTATGATGAGAGTTTATCATGAGACTATTTTACATATAGGTGCACATAATCCAAATCAATGGAAAACCATTGGTCTAACTATTCTGATTTGGTATTGAAGTATAATTAAATGCAATCATTTAAAGAATTTTGATATAAACAATGATAATAGATCTTTTAAGAACAGTTTGACTCTCTTAGTATAAAGATTGTGGTGTCTAAAACCTATTACCTGTTAGAAAGAGGCAGGGATCCCTGAAGGAATGAATAATCCTAGACCTCCTGGAGTGGTGAATGCATGGGCTTTACCCTGGTACAAGGGTAAGGACACCAACAGAAGCGATTGAGGGTACGCCAGAGGGACTCAGGCCCAAAGTGGCTGCCACCAGCCAGGGATGGAACAGTATGAGCATCTATAAAGGTAATGCTGCCATAGATTGTCTTTTTAAATTCATGGATTCAAAATAGTTAAGGAAAAAGGATCACTTTACTGGGTATATTTGTATGGTGCTGGGGAAATAATTCATTTTTTAAAAATTGCTAAATAAAGGAAAATAATGAAGCAGTTATCTTATCTTTCCTAAAGCTAATAAAATTAAAATATTCAAGGCAGATGTAAAGAAAATAAAAGATAAGTCATGCTGTGTTCACAAAGTAAAAAACTGGCATTTTACATTTTTTTTAAACAATGATATAACTTCTACTTTTGTTCTTGCCATGGAGATACTCAAACCAAAAGTAATATAGCATTATTTTTCCCAAGGAGTTTAAAGTTTCATACCTAGACTTGTTAAATTTGTAAAGATGAATGATTCTGCCAACTTATTTAAGACCTCTTGGATTCTATAGTTCAGATCAATCCATTATAGGTGGTTAAAGTGAAGAACTAATAATAAAATTCTCTTTCTTTTCAGTAGTTAATACTTAAGACCTGAAAAATCCTTTTGAGTGGATAATGTTTCTTTTTTTTTTTCTTGACAGTAGAAATGAAGCCAAATAAAACACCCCATCTCACAATTCCCTTCAATGATAAAAATGAGACTGAAGGTGTCCTGGCCTCGCCTTCTAAGCTGGCTAAAATCCCTACAGCCATTTCCGTATCTCTGGGGAACTGGAGAGTTCCTTTAAATTGTATTTTATATAGTATGTCCCAGTGATTTAAGAACTATCTGGGTTGCAGTAAAAAGCCTCATTTTTTAAGGCAGTAGGATAGGGGGTGCCTACTCATTTCCCCAGGCATGGTTTCCCACATACTCATCATGGGAATATTTCTCCATGCCACTGTCATGAGCTTTTTGACTTGAGGACAAGAAGTTTCAGCCACAGGACAACAGAATAAAGGAAACAAGGTATAAAAGAGGAAATCTCTTAAAAATAACTTTTTTAAAAAAATCACTCTAATTTTTCATTTTCCATTCTGATCTCACAACACACCACTGAGAAAGGAATGGTCTCAGTTACTTGGAATTAGAGGACCTGATTTCATAACTCAGTTCTTTTATTTATTAGTTATAAATCACTTATTCTCTCTGAGGCTCAGTTTTCTTGTTTGTACACTGGGAATAATAATAATCACATCATATCAATTTACCCAACTGCAAGACTGAAAATGAGAAAATGAATATAAAATTACTTGTGAAATAATTATGTAGTGCAAACCGTCAACATAATCCTCATAAAAATCTCATTTGGAAAATAAAAAAATACTAGTTCTTATATATTATACACTATTACACTACATAACATTGTGCTAAGGCTTTTACATATATTACCACATTGAATTTTCACCAAAACAATGAGGTATGTGCTAGTGTAACTGGATTTTGTTTAGGTTCTTGACTATGTTCAGTGTTGATCCATGCTGGGGTGAAGAAGGCCAGAAGAGGGCATGAACAGGAACCCCAACAGGGCGAAGGCAAGAGAGAGAGAGATTGGGCCTTTGTGCTTGCTTTTTGAACTATTAATTATTCCACCCCTTTGCTAATGGCATGGGAGGGGTCCCAGCTGTTTGCTGTTTTGATTGATTACCCCACCCATCAATCCCCCAGGAGGACCCAATGATAAGGCCCCTGGAGAATATCTGGGGCTTCTCCTGACTTCCAGAGGAAATCTTGTTCCAAATGGCAGAATCTGTGGAAAGCAGCCATCTTGGTGGTATTAATATCCACGTGGACTTATTGCCAGGTTCCAGATCCATCTATTGATTCCTTATATTACTAGCTTGCTTCACTAGTGTCCTCAGTTTCCTAACAAAGGAACTAAGCATCTTGCCAAAAGGCACATACCTATTAAGTGATCCAAGGTGACTGTGGATCTAGGTTTACCTGACTCCACAAACAAGCTCTTAACTCCTACATTATTCTCTACTTCTCCATTCTAAAGGGAGGCAAAATGAGGGGGAGGGAATGAAGAGAGAGAGAGAAAGAGGGAGACAGATACATAAAATATAAAATGGCAACCTTGGAAAGAGATATCAGCAACAAAAAATGTGGAGAAAAACAGAACATCAACAATAACAGCTTACATAAATAAGGCTGCATTCATAATGTAGTGCTTAATTTTACTAAGCAAATAATTTTGCCATAAATGCAGTAAGTTGCGCTATTGTCTATCATAGGTGACTCCTTAATAATCGCTTTAAATCGATTAAGATCTACTAAAGGTAGTTTATTCCTGCCTGCACTGCAGGGATTCTTTCAAGCGCTCTTAACACCTCATGTCCCTGAAAACTTTTCTGATGCAGAAAACAGTTAAATCCTCTTACAGTCAACCTAACCTGAAGTTAGAAAAACAAGTTTTAGAGTTTCTCCAAAAACACTATAGGATTTTTTTTTTAGGATTTTTATAATGCTCACATAACACGCCTTCATTACCAACGCACAGCGATATTTGCAGCACTGGCATACAAGTAAAGGTGCAGTCACCGCTCGCTCTCCCAGCTCTGTTCTTCCCCTCCTGCTTTGACCTTGCAATGCCCCTCCTTTCATTTTTATTTTGGATCTCCCTTCCACAACAAATTGAATGATTTGTGCAGATCATCTCATATTTGTTTGTTTCAGCCCAATTCTTTTGTTTCTTCTCCCCACAAAACAGAAATTTTTAATAAGTCAGTCCTATGTGACCCATTTCAAGTATTCTCTATTCTGAAAAAGCAGAGAACTCAGAGATCAGCTTGTAAGTGAATAATCCTAAGGCTTGTTTGGCATGACTAAAACATAAAGTAATGCTACTTTCTTCTGCTGTTTCCCTCTCCTCCTCCTGTCCCCCATAGGATTGCCTTCTAAGATGCAAAAAGAGGAAAAGAAAAGAGGAAAGCTTTCTTCAGGAGGGAAGTTTGATGCCAGGGACATACACCTAAAGTGCTCTATCCAATCCTACAGATGGGCACTGAGGCCACACCATTTTTGCCTGATATTGTCAGGAAGCTCTCCTATCCTCCCTTCCTCTGGCTGCATTCCCCCAGGTGACGTTGGGGAGCAGTCACCTGAAACTGCCCGCAGCTACAGTGCAAATGGATTCACTTCATCTGAGGATTAGTAACAGCGAGTCCATTTTTCCCAGGTCCGGCTGAAATCCCATCTATGAAGCATTCTTTAATCACTCAAATCCACAGCAATCCCATGGCACTTATTGTCTGTATAATTCATAGAGAAACCAGAAATGTTCTGAGAATTGATATTTAACACTTTCTTGGTTGTGGAGCACTTTCCCTCTCCTTTTGGTATTTAGTAAAAAGCTAAACAAACTAAAAGAACTTGATATCTACTGAAGGTATCATAAAACAAGAATAATTAATGTTTATTAAAATAAGCCTGGTCTCCAAGACAAGGTAGACTTAGCCTATACAGGCAGAGGAGAAATGGGATGCGTTGTAGAAGATTTCCATCAAAAACAATTAAAATACTAAAAATTGGGAGTACTTAGAAAACTACATTTAATAAAGAGAAAGTTCCAAATAACTGACTCTCCCTGATGATAGCAGGGCTGCTGTTGTTGATGGTAACAGCGGGCAACATACACTGGGAGTTTTCCTCCTGCCAGCATTGGACTAAGTGCTTTACACTTAGCCTTTCCAACTCAACACTGAATGCACTATTGTAACTTACAAGTTATGGATGACAAATAGGAGGCAGTTAAGTAAATTTCAAAAATTTTCAAGTGGTGGAGATCGCATCTGGAACCCAGGCAATTTGACAACAGGGTCCATGGTTTTGAATCTCTAAAATGAACCACCTTGGCTTCACAGTAATTATATTATGAATTCACTTCACTTGGGCAGTAAAACTACAGAATTATGTAAGGAATAATATGGTCTGTCCTACCCACAGATTGTTGTAGTCCACAGAAAACTTACTTTTTCAAAAATTGCTTCATAAAGACAATTGCTAACATGAAAGAAGAAATGTATATTTGAAGGTTTCAGATTAGCAGCAGCAAAGTCATTTGCCTGAAGAAGTATCAATAATAGAGAAATTTAAAGAGCTACAAATGAATTATAGCATTGTAATTTGAAAATAATAAATGTATTAATTAGAATTGAGGAAAAGAAAACCTAAACATCATTGATTACATTTTTTTACAGCAGGTAAAAGCCCTAGATCTGAAGAAGTGCGTTGAGTATGGGAACCTAGAGAAAGGGATGGGCTGGGCAAAGGCCACCGGCAATAGCATGCAGTGAGTACTCAGTGACACAGCAAAGAAGTACGGGGGATAAATAACCTGACTTCACTCTCCTCTTGCCTTCTTTTCTCTTGCCTGTGACTCCTTTGACCCAACCCAACCAGACACCAGGAGGCAAGAGAATGCATAAATGCAATCCATTACAAGTGAGCAATCTGGGCAGAGAGCTAGGTACAGAAGGGTTAGTGGGGTCTGGGGTAGCCAGTAGAAGGTAGCCAGCAGAAGAGTCATCTGCCCATGTGCAAATATAACTACCTCTTTGTAACTCTAGGTAGTTATATTTGCACCATTCCAGAAAATTCTCCTATATATTTAAATCTAGCATGTGACTCAAAATCATTAAGACATATGCCATAAAAACTTTTTGCCATGAAAGGCAATTTTATCTTTACTTCTTTTATTGATTACTCTTCATTACCAGTAGTATTGAGCAATTCTATATCCAAGCTAATGCGGTGAGCATTAGGGATGGTAAGACAAGTAACACATGGTCTTTGCTCCTCAGGAACTCACATTCAACAGGAGAAAATAGCCAAACAGGTAAATGACCACAACTGTGACATGATGAGTGAGTTCAATGCAGTTGATGAGGGCTCATTGCCTGACTTCCTGCACGTGTGAAAAATGCTTTACTTCTTATCACTGTTTGCTTTGAATCTTGTAAACAATCTACACAATGCTTAGATAGTGTCATTTGTGGTAAAATTAGCTGTAATTTTAAAACTTGGTGCTCATAATTCCAAAGCCCAAGCCTGTAGTGTTCCAACTGTTTGGCCACCTCTCTTTATCAAGATGATTTTGCAACAGGGTTTTTCTGTATTTCTGTTTGTATTTCCAGAGTTCTCATAGAATCTATAGAGATCTTCATAAATTCTTTAATTGAATGTAGCATGGTATATTAGTCAGCCAAAGGGGTGCTGATGCAAATTACCAGAAATCTGTTAGCATTTATGAAAGGGTATTTATTTGGGGTAGAAGCTTCCAGTTACCAGGCCATAAAGCCTCTCTTTACCTAGGTAGCTGGGCGTGACCGCCAGCCTGAGGCAATTCCCCTCCCCTCTCCCTGTCGAGTTGGCTCCCTTCTGATAGTCAAGGGTGGGGGGCCAGCTGGCTAAACTCGCCACAAAAAAATCGCTCTCCACTCTCCCAGACCGCTCTTCCTCACAGGAAATCTGCCATCACACTCTTGCTTGGAGAAGGGAGCTACGGTCTCCACCTAGTCTGTCCACCCTGAGGGGCAGGTATGTGTGCCCCTTCCAGTCACTGAGGTAAGCAACCCCTGATTATTCCTGGCTTCCCTATCTGTCCAGTACCCTCATAGATGACTCAGAGCACTTCTCCTGGAGATAGACGTCTGCTCTACTCTCAGTTAGATACAATTCGCCAGGAGTTTTACCCTCGCTTAATATCCTGGGGGTGGGGGAGGGGAGCCCTTCCAGGCAGCCGGGAGGTTTAATAACTTACGATTACTTACTTGATTTGGCTTCTTCATGTCTCTGACCCTCACTCTTCTGGGAGTTGGTAAGCAGTGTCCTGGTTTGCTGTGCCCCAAAGCAGTTCCCCACAGCAGGCTTTGGCTTTTTCTTTGTTGTTTTAGTGAGAGCTAAGAATTATATGTCTAACCCATCGGCCATATTCCCACAATCACCCCTGGATTAAGTTTAAGAACATGTTTTTCTGGGGTACATAGCTCTAAACCACCATACTCACCTACCTGCCTGAAAGGAGAAGGGAAACAGAAAACTCGGTCTTTTTAGGTTGCCAGATGAGGCCTTAGGCATTGCTTTGAATGCTTTTTGGGAAATAATCTCCTGTACATGGGGATAATGCTGTTTTACAACTCAGCAGTGCCCTATGTGTATTAAAGCTAAATCAAGCCAAGGTCAGAGAGTTGCTGGGTTAATGAATGGTTGGGACATTAAGAGAAAACATGAAAACCATTTTCTCTTCAGCCAAAGTGCAATGGAAATAGCAGTTAACTTCAGGTCAGACAGTCTAGGTTCCCGTTCAAGCTCTTTAATTTTATGTAATAGGCAAGTTTGTTAACCTCTATTAGATGCAGATCCCTCCTTTGCAAAGGAGGATTTGTAAGGCCTGCCAATGTAGGGTTCTCATGAGACTTGAGGGAGATTGTTTGTAAAAAATGTATTATGTGCTTGATGCAACATACTTTTTCTACATTGTTCTTGTTTTTATTCCATGTTCCCCTCAAAAATAAAAAAAAGACCATTAAAAACAATGCGACTGTTATGGATTGAATCACGTTCCCACAAAGACATGTTCCAGTCCTCGGTCCTGTGGATGTAAACTCACATGTCATTAGGATCTTCAAAGATCCTGTTAGTTAGCATGAGGCCAAACTGAATCAGGGTGGGCCTCCAATATGACTGGAGTCCTTATAAGCAGAGGAAATTTGGACATGACCATGTGACACAGGTAGAGACTAAGTTAGGGCTTGCCATCAAGTTAGAAGGCTACAGACTTCTGAGAAAGCGTGGCCTGTCAATACCTTAATTATTTTAGTCTTCTAACCTCCAAAACTGTGAGACAATAAATTTCTGTTTTTCACGCCAACCAGTCTGTGGTAATTTTTATAGCATAACAAAAATTTTTTATCTTTCTGCAGACTAAGGGAACTGCAGTAAGATAATTGCAACACAGACCAATGTACCAAGAGGGAGGGAAGTAAATAAGAAGTCAGATAGTGACTGGTATCCATTCCTCTCAGGTATAACATGTGAATGCTTATCAGAAAAGAAGCTGAGGAATAATGAACCACGAGGGGCCTGCCGAGCTCCAAAGGGCAGCCTACAATCTCACCATAGACACTTCTCATTGATAGAGGTTCAGACCCAGCTTCCCATAGCTGCAGTGTTCCCACCCCACCCACTCAACACAGCGATCTCACACACCTCACATTGGTCATGCACTCTCCTGGGAACTACTGATTTAAAAAGTATATTCATTTCAATTGTACTAACATTGTATATACATTATAAAACATAAATAAAATAGAAAGTAATATAAAGATGAGCTAAAGGTGAAATAAGTATTTTATGTTTATTCACAATCCCAAAGGCTTTTGTTCTCACAAAAATTGTGATTAATAATAATATTTTTAAGTAGAAACATATCATTGAATATGCTCCTTTATAATAAAGTTTAATTGGTTTGAATGGTAGTTATATCCGAAAGGGACACCTCACAAAGATGAGTAGACCCAAATGGAAGGGCACGTACAAAAAGGCATTAACTGCTCATACTAAATCTTGATGCCCTTTTTTATAATCTCATATTACAATACTATTATAATAAAATATGTCATATATCACAAAACATATAATTTGTATTATGACAATAATATATATTTTATATAATATATAACACATTATTATATAATGCATATGATATATAATTATATGTAATTCAGAAAAAATATTATTTAATTTCGCTAGGAAATTTCTGACTTTTCTGAGTCAATCAATTAATTATTCTCATAAACTATAAGAAAGTGTTGCCTTTTTATATTTTTAACACTTTAGACTCAAAACATCCAGAGACTCTTCATTTGGAAAATGTTTAAAGAAAAGCTGTTAGAAAATTCTACTTTATAATTTAGAAAAAATGTTAAAGTATACAACTCTCAAACTTTTTATAGCTGACAAACATCCTTTTGACAATCACACAATGTTTAAAAATTTCCCAAATCCCATTTTCAAAACACTTTCTCCAAAATCACAAGTTCATTTAAAAAAATATTCTCTCATGCACTATTTAAACCATTAATCCTATCTTGTATATTATATTGAAAACATCTATTAGGTAACATAGATAGTATTATCCTCCATTTGGTATACCAGAAAATATGAAGAAAATTGGAACACTTTCATTTTAATTAAAAGTGTGTGTAACTCATCTGTGACAATTCATGAGATAACCCATGAACCTCTGTGTGGTACAAAAAAATTTTATGGTCATTCCACAGAATACTAAAGACACTGCCATTTTGGTTTTGTAATAACAAAATCAATGACACCTTTTAACATGTAAACTACAGTGCCTTCCAATAAGTTGAGAGGAATGAACAGGAATGAGTATGCTACTGTCAACCCCTCTGTATTGTGGAACACCCATCCTTCCTTTAAAACATTTTTTTGAGCAGAGTGTTGAAGTGTCAGAACCTATACTAAGTATCATTAACTCTCATTCTTTGGCATTTTACGTGGAAATCAATGTAGGTGGAATTTATAATTTTTTTCCTTTCCCACTGCTATGCATCATCCTACACACTCCCAGGGCTCCATACCCATTTGTTACACTGGACTGGTGGGGTAAGAAATAATTTGTGACTTGGGTTTGCCTAACACGCAGTTATAAGGACTTTGGCTCAACTAACCAACCTGATTTTTATATAATTAGTTATTTTGTAAATAAAATGTTTACCCTACAGCTATGGCTGAGAAGATAAAAATAGCAGATGAAATTTTATTTCAATTAAGTCGATTTAGAAAGTTTTTATATTAAACTAACTTTTTAATAAGAATAAGAAATGTTGCTTATTTTAGAGTACAAGAATGGGAAGAATTATGAAATAAGCCTCTTTTTTTGCAGTCAAATAGCCTACCAGACCAAATAATGAAAGACAAAATAATCCAGCTTCCCAAGCATTTTACTGAACATTTTCTAAAAACACCTTATTATAATCTGATATTTTGTGATTTCTAAAATTTTCTTCAATGATTTAAAGCTCTTCATAATAAAAAAAAATGTGTAGTTGCAAATATTGTATGTATGAAGGATAAATAAAATTTTCTTTAACAAATTGAACCTGAAAATCATTTCTTTTTCCTGAACTGATTATTGCACATTTAAGCTGTGCACCAATTATCTAAGAGCTCCTGGGCCAGGACAGTCCCTCAGGAGGGACCCGAGACCACTGTGAGGTTTCATTTCACCAACACTGTCATCACTCATGCCCACTTAGATACCCAGCACCTGGTCAACAACTTGCTATGAGGTATTATCCTTTCATAATTCTACTTGTTTTCATTTTGCTTTAATTTATTCACTCTTTCATGAGGAATAGGAGGGTGAATAGAAATTGACTATTCCACTCCTTAAATAAATACCAACCTCTAAAAATAGTCCTGCCATAGAAATTTTTCAGCCACTCTATTCTTCTACCCAAGTGACTCCATAATACCCTTCTCCAAATGAGAAACCTACCTTATCTATAAAATCTGACATTTTTCTCTTGCTTTTTTTTAACCTGCAAAATCTCCATTGGATTAAGTAAATATGCACATATATGATGTTAGCTCTATACTCTACAAATTTTAAGGATTTCTGCAACTAACAGCTAGTAGTAGCTGTTATTTTCCCTTTTGAAGGGAAATACTAAATCAATCTCTTCAAATTAACCATGGTCACAGGAAATTTCTTGCCACCAGGAATAAGATATCAGTCACAAGTAGATCCAAACATTAATTAAATTATTTCTAACTTTTACTAGTACTTATTCGATACCTTCATTTACTTTTTCCCCAAAATTTCTTTCTGATTGATGACTCTATGTCTTAATCTCACTCTCTCCAATTGTCACTTAAAATAAAGCTTTGCCTCTGGATAGCAACATCTTAGTCCTTTATCTAAAAGCTAATGGACTAATAAATTTTTAAATTCCTCCACTACAAGAAAATGGATGATTTTAATGCATTGTAGCCCAGTTGATCCAGACACAACCAAACCTGACAGTGTTAGTGACATAAGAGCTATGAAATCACATAATCCCATGCCCCAAAGGCAAATGGCTTTTCATGTCCTCTGATTCTGATGGTTCCTTGGTCACATATCTTATCATGGAACGTGTGAAGACATGGAAGCAGAAAAAGCATGATCACATGTCAGCTTAGAGTTTTAAGGTCCCTCCCCCAAATATTTGAAAAAGTCACTCTTCATTACTCTGCTTTTTTTTTCCTCCATAGCTTGTATTACCTTCAGGCATGATTATTATTGATTTACTTTTATTCTTTCGTATTTATTTATTTATATAAACTTCAGGAAAGCAGAGACTTCGTATTGTTTGCTACTCTTAACTCCAGTCCCCAAAACAATTCCTGGCCCATAAGCAATGTTCAATTAATAATCTGCATGAATTAATTAGTAATTTAACAGTGGTAATTAAGCTGTTTTTCTTCTCTCCAATTAATGCAGTCTAGAGAAGTTTTTTAATAATTATATGAGTGTTTTTTTCTTACTATCTTGCTATGATATTTCTTTTCTAATCAAATTACTTTCCTTTCACTTTGTATTGAATATCAACTCATATACAAAATGTTTGGTGAATTGCTATTTTTATACTTCTTTCACATGATTTGGTTCAATGTTATTTTCATCATAATATAATTTATAATGTTTTTAGAAAAGAGACTAGAAATCAAACTGCCATAAGTTTCCTTCCTTCTATTTTCTACATGTAGCATTTATCAATAACACCTTTATTGAGACATAAAAAAATGAACTTTACTATCCAGCTCAATCTCATGAAAATGACTTTTAGTGTCATTCTGTCTTTCAGGTTTCTGGAGATTTAGTAATAGAGTTAAGTGCTAGGAAATGTGATTTTTATTCTAGCTCCACCAGTTAGTCGCCAATATCTCTAAGGTTTTCTTAAAGACATAGATAGACAAATAAATAAAAGATTTCACTTTCCTAATATGCTTCATCTCATTCAGATGGTTTGAATAAATGACAGGCCTAGTATTTGAAGTTTTTTAATTCATATAGAGTCATGGACCCTGACCTTTCTTGATTACAGCTCCTCCTTAAAACTGACTCAGTGTAAGAGTAAATTGGTGAAGAGCTCAAGCTTAGATATCATATTATCTAGGTTTGAAACTTGATTCCTCTGCTTACTACACAGGAGACGTTAAGCAAGTTACTTTACTGCTCCAAGATTGTTTCTTAATTTACAATTTATAAAATAGTGGAAGCTAGTTCATGGGAATGTTGTGAAAAATAAATTCAATAATCCCCGTGAAGTATTCAGCATGATGCCTGGCACATAATAATTGCTTAAAACATCGTTAGCTGTTCTTTATATTATCAAACACCCCATCCAAAGTATGGGGGTGCTTTCTTTTGAGCTCCCAATGTATTTTATCTCTATATCTCAAGATAGCTTCAGATCTATCCAACACTAAAGCTGTGTGTAGATTTCTCTTTTTCCCATATTACCCTCACATAGGAAATCTTACCTATCTTCATCTTCCCTGAAGTTTCCAGCACTGTTTTGAACATGGCAGGAATGTAATACATATTTTTTAATTGAATTAAACTAAAACAGGCCATACCTTATTGTATATCTGCATTTAGAAGCCTTTAAAATGAAAAACAAATAATCTTACTTGCCTCTTTCAAGTCACTAAAATTACATTAAATGTTTTTCAAAATTTAATTTTCATAAAACACGAATGATAAATTTATTCAAAATGCATTTCTCTTGTATTCATTATTTTAAAAATAGGTTTGCTTTCATTTCCTTGGCTGCTCAAGTTCCCACTTACAATGGATTTACACCCACAGGAATGGATTAAGTTTAAGAAAATGTTTTTCTGGGGTACATAAAACTCCAAACCACCACAAGTTGTTATCTTGTGTTTGCTGCTTTAAAGTGTGTTGCATTTGAGCTCTATGAAAGAATGCACTAAATGATCTCTAGAAAGTTTTTCTAAAAACTGAGGATTCCATGCTTAATCATGGATATGCAAACTTAAAACATAATACCTCAGAAAACAGACTTCCTAAAAGATTGAAATAGTAGAAGCAAAGCTTTACTGAAGTACTTCCTACTCTCTATCTTCCTCTCCTATTCAAGTTACTACTTTTTACTCTAGCATGTAATAATCATCCATATTTCACAGGAACATTTGGGACCCAAAGAAAATAACCAATATATTTAAGGTTATTTTAAAAAGCAGAAGAAAAAACTGGTTTCTGTATTTGGTTTTCATTCCATATAGTTTAGAGTATCCCCTGATAGTTATAATAGCTAAATTAGCAACAAATAATATAGCTAATTGCATTTTTAATCCACATAATTATTTTAATAACTTTGATATATAGTTTTATCTTCTTCTAGAACTTCCTATTCAAAGATAAAAAGGCCTCATAGGTAGTACAATTTACTTAATATTATGATGACTAATTTCTACAGATATAGCAAAGCTGACTAGAAAGCATGATTGATATTTTACTAATCAAAATTACAAAGCTGACACACAAGTGTGATATATTTATGATTGCAAATGTCAACCTTCTGGGCATTAGAGGAAGTCTCATTCTGCTAAACACAAAGCATCTGATAAATCCCTGCCTTACCTTGCCTAGTTTTGACTTGCTGATAATTTCATTTCTCAGAAGGCTGAGGAGACAAGTGTGGAGAAATGGTATTTTGAACTTAATTTTATTAAATCCTGCAAGTCAAGGGTGATATTCAAAGTATTTAACAAGCAGTATTGAACAGGCACCAACTAGTCAGATGCTAGTGGTCCCCTGCTCCTCTAGAGGTTATTCTTTTTGCTGTTGGATTATAGGGGTCCTGGACCTGGAGAGGGGCCCAAACACCCAGCAAATTAAGGAGGCACTTAGGCATTCCGGGGAAGTGGATAGCTACAAACAATATTTCAATAATATAATAAGTGCATGCCTATATTGTTGGATTTCTGCTGCATATCAGCTTCGTTACAATTTCCCCCCCTTATCTCTCAAATCTCTTAAATTTATCCCCTTTTCAACAACCCATGACCACTTCTTTATTTTTGAGCCTCATTGCATCTACATAAATAACATAACTTGAACCATGAAGCTCATGGTTTTCTAGTCCCTGGAAAAGCATTCCAGCTCTTTTCCTAGTCTCTAAAGTATCCATCTTCTAATTCATTTTGGCTGTTCCTAGCAGATTAAACTTCAGATCAGGACATTCCACTCCCCCGGTCAAAAATCTTTAAAGTCTCTCCATTACCAACAAATCAAAACCCAAAATTCTTGGAAGTACTGGGGATTGAACCTGGGACGTCATACATGGGAAACAGGCATTCAACCACTGAGCTTTCCTGGTAACTCAGCTACTAGACATTTATTTTTAATTAATAATAGCTGGAAAAATTCACAAAGATATATATATATAAAATTGTGCTTATAATAATAAAATAAATTTAATTATGCTCAGTAATAGGAATTTAAAGTAAAGAAAGCATGATATTTCCAAATATTGGAATCTTATGCATCCATTAAAAAATAATTATGCTGGTGTTTCTCCTACCTCACTGACCATTCTTTTCAATATTTATTGCTGATTTCTCTCCCCATCTCCCAAATCTCCAAATGCTGGACTTCTTCAGTTCTCTCTATTTTACTCTCCTGATGTTCTCATTGATTCTCATGTCATTGATATAATGGCAGTTCCCAAGTTTATATCTCCAACTTGAACTCCTGTCTCATACATGTAATTCACCTTCTCCACTTGGATGTCTGAGAGGCATTTCAAACCCAACACTTCCAATGCTAAACTCCAGATCCTTCCTAACTCCAAATTATTATTTAGATTTCAGTAAATGGTAATTTTACTATCCAGGTTGCTGACTCCTTTATCTCATATCCAATGCTACAGTACATCTTTTCAGGTCTACTTTCAAAGTATTTTCAATATTTGATCAGTGGGTCTCCCTTGGGGTGGTCATCCAAGTTACCATCATCTCACATCTAATTATTACAAATTATTTCATTTCTTCTGTCTTTGTCTACCTCCAGTTTCTTAAATAGTATCCAGAGCAATCTCTTAGAGAATAAGTGAAATATCACTCTTTTGTTCAAATCCTCTAGCACAGTGGTCACTGTAATTTTTGCAATATCTGAAGATACTTTTGGTTATCACAACTGGGTTGGGAAGAGGTACTACTGGCACTTAGTAGGTAGAGGCCAGGGATGCTGCTAAGCATTCTACAATGCACAGATTTATTCAACCCAGAATGTCAATAGTCCTTTCTTATCTTTGGGCCATGGTTTCTTATCTTTCTCTAAATAAAAGTCAAAGTCTTTACAGCATGCTATAAGAATTTATACCATCTGGCCTCCTTATTATTTCCCTGATTTTCAGCTTCATCTGTAGCCACCTTGCTGACTTTATTCCAGCCACACTGGTCTCCCCGCTGTTCCTCAAACAACCGGCCATGTTCCCACCTCAGGGCCTTTGCACATGCTCATCCCTCAGATATATGGACGACTGGCTCTCTCATATTCCTGGGGTTTTATTTCAAACATCACATCCTCAGGGAGCCCTTCAATAACCATAACAATAACTATTTATATATTCAATCTCCTCTGCTTCTGCATTTCTCTATCCTCCTTCCCTGCTTTAATGTTTGTCATAATAGTTTTCACCATCTGACATACTAAAATTTCTACTTATTTATTTGTTTATTTCATGGTTTTCTCCTTTCTCCCACCCCCTACTGCTCATATATAAACTTAAGGATGCCTGGAATATTTGACCTTCTCTACGTTGCTATGCCCCCAGTGGCTAAAACAGTCCCAAGCAAGTGGTTGTCACTCAGTTTTTATTGAATGCATGCATTCATGGATGCCCATCATATTTTGAATAGCCTTTCTATATTAGAGAAAATTTCCAACTTTTTAATATCCTTTTCCAATATAAAAGTCAGAGTACAGAATCTCAACTTTCCTTACCATAAGGCATATATGACCTAACCTCTGCCAATAATATCTACCTAAACAAGGCTTTGATTCAAATTTACTGATGCACATTACAGCAGAGGCCTCAGTGTTTTAGGGCCACAAGGGTTTCACGTTCACACTGCCAACATGAAAATGCACACTGATGCTGGCAGCTGTGGTCACTGCCATAAAGTTGAGTTCCTGACATTTAATTCTTGGTGACATCAGTGGTAACGGCCACAGTCAATTCTAGGCATGGTTTGGGGCAGAATTTGACCTAACTGCAAGCATCACCAGCCCTAGATAATTCTGTGGTCTACCATTCTACTAATAAATTCCTTTTCTGTTTAAAGTGTCCAGACCATATTCTATTGTTAGAAACCAAGAATCTTCAATAAAACAATCCTATATCACCGACTTAGGTGATTCAACAATAAGTTCACTAAGTCTTTATAATAATAATTTAATAAAATTTTAACTCTAGTTTTAAGACTTGCGCTTCTTCACTATTACTGTAACCTAGTTTTTAAATGTGGGCTCCTATCTTAGTGATACTTCTAGAATTTTTGTATCTTCAAGATTAGATTCCTTGCCTTGCTTAGTGGATATAAAAGTTAGGCCACAAACCCAGTGTGTAAAACACAAAATTTAGTTTTTCATGAACCTGAATAAATTTATAGGTATTCCCCCTTTACTATGGACTAAAGTGTTGGGGAAAGTTTGGTATCTGGTACAATTGGCATCATCTATTCATGCTGGCATCCTTTGACACAGATTTGTTGCTACTGACTCTATCACCATTTCATTTCAAAAGACACCTTTATGTCTGTTGGCTATCCCTGAAACTTCCATTCCCTGCTGGCTATGTGGAAATTTCCCTACTATTCTGGAGCCAAGGGAACTTATGAAGAGAATTATGGCTTTTGGCCCCTTCCTTGTCATGATTGGGTGAAAGAGAATAGACAGGGAAAAATGCTTATGACCTCCTCCTTGACCTCTTGAATGTTAACCAGTGCTCTGGCTGCCACCTCCCAAGTGAATTTAATGTCATTCTGGAAACTGGGAAGGTTCACACTTGGATGGACACATCTACTTCCTAGGTCTTAGCTCCTTCCAGCTTCACCTTTAACACCATTGATGAATTTCCACCCCCGTATTCACACACTAATGGCATTACAGTTTTTCATGTATCTGTTCATTTATTAATTTACTCAACAAGTACTTACTGAGTGCTTACTATGTGCCAATGTGCCAGCACTTTTCTGGGAGCTAAAGATACAACATCAAACGAAGTCCAACTTTTCTTATTTTCATGCAGTTTGCATGCAATGTTTACAGAATGCCTGCTATGTGCCAAAAAGTTTAATATACGGTTGATTAGATTAGATAGAAATAAGCTTGTTTGTACAATTAAGGCCAAATAATGTTAATTTGTGCATGAATGTGAACTTGAAGGGAAAACTTTAAATAAGATCCCAATAAATTGGAACATTTGGATCATTCTAACAAGATGAATTTTAAAGTACTAAGCACAGATTTTTAAAAAATCAACAACTTCAAATTTGGCCTACTTTAGCAGCAGTAGATTTTAATAAATGTTTTTTAAAAAAATAAGCCTTAGGGGTCATATTTGACAGCTCACCATTTGATTGTGTAAGTGTCAAATATGAGAGGACTGCCCAAAAAGGTAACGTACAATTTAGACATCATTAGTTAAAGTCCCATTTCCACTGCAAGCGTAATACTTACACTATTTTATGGGCTGGTCATGCAACATGCAAGGTAAACATTAACTTTGCTGCATTTTCAATAGGATACTAAAATTATGGTGCATGTTCCTACAGGAATGAGTTATTCAAAGACCATTTTATTTGAGGAATGGTTAAAAGAAAGATTAGTAGGCAGCATTTCTTTAAGTAGAAGTCATGCCTTAGAAAAATTATGATGTTTTTGAAATATATAAAGAATTGCCTTGTCAAGGAAGAATTCTACTTTTTCTGGACAGTGCCAAAGTAGAACAAGTGGATCAAAGTTACGTAGAGAAGACATCAGTGCAACACAAGGTAAACTGGATAAGAATAAAGCTGCTTAAGAAAATCAAAATGTTTCCTCAAGAGATAATGAGCTTCCCATGGGTGAAAATGTCGGGAATGTGCTAGGCCAGTATTGGGCCAGATAATAGAACCTTTATTTTTTCTTCCACCTTCAGAACTCTATAGTTATAAGAAGATCTAGCTGCCATTATATGTGATGTAAACAAAAGCACACGAGGTTGTCTTCTGTGGATTCTAATAGTGCTGGGTTAGGGTGTCTTGCTGCCTCTCATATTTACCCAAAATATCAGTGTGGTTAGTCCACCTCATTTATTCCCTTCATCAATAACTGAGATTAACTTTCATTGAATATCTTCACAATATTCTTGCGCATGTGCCAAGAGTCAGCAGCAGATGACACCTAACTGTTTTTAGGAAAACAAATGATAATAAATATTGGTTTGCTTCAATGAACATTGGACCTCTGGCTTACCTCCTTTAGGCTCCTGATGTGGGAATTTGGCAGTAACGATTTGTAAATCTTCTAAAGAAAGGTGAAAATCAGAGAAGCAAGAATTCTTAAAACCTGATGTTTTACAGATTAGTGGCCTGCCATTAAGAAAGTGTGGGGCACTGGGTGAGTGAAGTTGGAGTCATAAACATTATCAGGTAAAAGTGAGGTTTCCTGGGGCTGCAGAAAGAAAAGAGCTTGTTGCTACTTCTGGCATTAATCATAATAAGTGTTTTATCTAAGGCTGTCATGTTTAGTTTCTGCGTGCAATTTACCTCTCAGGCTGGCTGTTCACAATATCTGTAGGCCTTATCTTTTAACTTATAGTCGTCAATTACCCAAATGTATTTCTCTCAAAGTTCCCACAGTTAACATGACAAAAGTCAACATAAGTGCTATTTTAAGACAATGTTGTGCCTGCATTATGAAAGACATAGTTGCTTATGCTTGGCTACTCCTATCATCTGTTGAAAAGCTTAACAGGCAGCACTGATTCTTTGCCTAATTGCAGTTTTGCTGGGAGATTTGCAAGATTTTAAGTGGGGCTTCCAAGAACATGCTTTAAAAAAATTCATTTATTTCACTTTTTAACTTTGACAAAGAAATAAAAATAGAGATCTGCTTATCCTGTATCCTGCTTATCTTATATCCACCAGTACTCTTTAGCCAAGGCAGTAAGTCTACAAGAAGCCTTTAAGAGACCATATCATGAAGCTAAATTTCTAAAGATCATAGAACACGACTAGGAGCAAACCAACCAACCAAATAACCAACCAACCAAAAATACAAACCAACAACGCAGTTTTTGCTAAAATTGTGGGGGTGGGGGGTATGGTGGGCATTTGTAGTCCTTTATAAACCTAGTTCACAGTTCACATTGAAGAAAGATGTCAATCTAAGAGGAAGATATGGCTTGAAGATTAGACAGCTAATAATATTCCACTCTGCGTGACCCTATTTCATTGCAGTCCTCTTACGATGTGTTAATAATCCTTTATAATTAAGCTTCCAAGATAATATTAAAAGGTAATCCACATGAACACCAATCGCAGTATATTTCAAAGGCTGAAGTGGTTACTGCTTCCGGCCATGCATGACAATCACTGTGCTGCTTTAATTTCATATTTTTAAATGGTTTGCCCTAAGATTTAAAGAAAACTTATGATTCATTTCTATCTACAAGTGTGGTGAACTAGGTCTCATTTAAACTCAAACTGTTAAAACTATGTCCAAGGTATAGGCCTGGTGAATTTGCATTTTTCCCCTTTAGAATGGAAGGTCTTTCAATATCCCTACAGAAATAAGGTCATTTTTTGAGAAGTGGCTTATGAAATGTTTACAGTAAATGAACCTGGTATTACCAGACACTGCAAATGGATGTCATGGAGAAATAAAAAAAAATAAAAAAATCCATACCACATTCTATTAATAAGGTTTGATTAAATTCTACTGTCCATATTCAACTGGAGTGTTTATAACATTTTCTATTTCTACTATTCCAGGATATTATCCTTGCCAAATCTTGAAAATTTCAGTTTTTATCTGGTAACTAAATAATGGTTTGAACCAAATAATAAGTATTCGAAGTTACACATTCCGAACATGTTTAGTTTAACTGAAATAATTTTGTATTCCAGTATAAGTGGATAATGACCATAATCCACTTCAGAACAGAATTATTATTAGACTGTTGTAAATATCAATGTTAAGACAAATAAGTTTTCTTCAAAAAAAATAATTATAAACGATTTAACCTTATAATATTTTCTGATTCAGCCCTTCATAGAAAAACAAGAGAATCAGGGTGATGTTAACAGCTTCAAAGTTAAAATGTTGGTTTCGACTTCAGTAAAGAAAAAAAAATATGAAAATTGTTGCATGATCTTTTAAAAGATTTGACCTGATTTGTAATTTACAGATAACAAAGTGGTATTAGTGTAGCTTCTTTTCCAAGTTGAGTGTTACTAGAGATTAGGAAAATAGCATGCTGTCAGGGAGGAAATAATGACTTGTAACCATTATGACTATATCTAGACTCATAAAGTGCTCTGAAAAAAATGCTGCTCCTCAAATAGCTATTTGGTGAGATTACTATCAGACTTTTGACTAAATTTAAACATTTTTGTAGAGGGGAAAGGTTTTCCTTCATTTTGTTTATGTGTTTTTAAACAAAAGCAATAGACATAAGTTCTAAGAGAATGATTTACAAGTGCCATTTATGCCATTTAAAATGGTTTATGTCAAGGTTAATGGTAATAATGTCCTTTCAAAATTTCTTTGATATATTTAATTAAAGCACTTCTATTTTTATAGAAGTTGCATTTAATCCTAAGTATTGAGGAAAGCAGGCCAAAAGATTTTGAAAGTCATTTTTTATTTAATACTAACTACATGCCAGGCACTGTGCCATATGGTAGTGGAAGTAAAAAAGATGTATAAAAATCAGTCTGACTTCAAAGAGCTTTTAATCTAGTGGTGAGGCTTGGGGAGGGGTGAAGAAGGAAGAATGGAAAGGGAGAATCAGTGGAGTGGGGAACAATATACAAGCCGCAGAATTCAATTGCAAAGGTCTTGGTCAGGACAGGCAGGAAATGCAAATTTAGGAACTTGCTCAGTGTTGGACATTAGGGAGTGGTAGGAATTCTGAATGACTGTAGACCATATCCCCCTGCAGAAGCATGTGAAGTAAAATATTTTTAAAACATTGAGCCAGTAAATCAAAATGGTCTATCAGCTCAAGTCAGTCTGTAATGTGTAATCCCTGTTATAAAGCTATAAGAAAGAGTAAACGGTAGTATGGCACATGTTATAATAAAGGTGCAGGTAAAATTAACAGAGACCCTAAAGAACATAGTAAATTAATCCAGTAGAGGAATTGGGGAGGTCTTCAGAGAGAAGGTAAGATTTAATTGAATCTTGACAAATAAGGAGGATTCAATAGTGAATGGTGGATGTAATAGATGATGTAGTGGTTAAGAGCTTGGGGTTTGGATCTACCCTGCCTGGGTTCCAATTTTAGCTGTCACTCAAAAGTTTTGTGATCCTGGAGAAGTTACTTAACCTCTGTAAGTTTCATTTTCTCCTTACGTAAGATGTATACTTTCTTTAGTGGGCTGTTTTCATGATTAAATAGTAAAATATATATAAATTGCTTGTTTCATTATTATATTTATACATGTAAATAAACACATTAGCTGTTGTATTCATCATTTCTAGAATTTTTTAAATACTTCTATAAATGTTGATTCCAGATTTCACCATTCCTCACCATGCTGTTGATGTGCAGGGGTCATGAGCAAGGTGAGTTATCAGACCTTGAGCCAGTATCATCATTAAAAGGGCACAGGAGATGAGGTAGCACATTATCATCAACGAAGGTAGTAACGGCCAAGAAGTGCTGCCCCATATTTCATTGTTGCTATTGTAGAAATTGCAAGCTGTGGCGAGACAAACCTTATCTTGTGCTCTGCTGGAATCGTCATTTAAAAACTCATTCAATCCCAAATTGATGGCGCTGACTGGCACAAAACAAGTATGCCCTCCTTGCTCAGCTCTCGTCCTAAAGCTCCGAGGTGATTTACTGCTGGGAGAATATTCCATCTTTTCCACTCAGAACAAAAGGTCACAAAGAGATTTTAATGGGACAAATTTTGGTTTATCTTCTCTGAAAATTTATATTGAAAAGGCAAAAAAAAAAAAAATGTTTAAGCAAATAGAAAAAAAATAATTGAAAATAAAAATAATACAAGTTCCTCATCCCCCATCTTTACAAATGCCTAATTTTCCCCAGCCACCTTCTAAATTATTTTTACCATCCATGCTTTCTCCTAAGACTGACTTTCAAGGCCTTTCTTAATCTAACCTTTCCCTCTTCCCCAAAACACTGCTGCAAGCAGGCCAGTGGGATTGCTCTGCCCTGCAAATGTATATAGTCTTTGCCAGAGCCAGGCCACTGCACAATGGCTCCCTGACCACTCCCTCCACTCTAAACAAATCCTTTCTTTTCCCAAAGGATCAATTCTACTCCTGATGTGCTTTCATCAAACTGCTGCAATTCAAAATGGGTTCTACTCCCTTCAAATTTCTATTTAATTATATCCTATTTATTTACAATCTTTTCATTTATATCAGTCTTCTTTAATCAACTATAAATATTCATCATTATAATGACTTCAGTTGCTTCTAAACTTTGCCAGTCACGTGGTTCCTCTCTATCCTAAAAAGAAAAGTTTGATAGGCATTCCATTCAATCTATCTTTAGGTGTTTCTATATTCTTTAAATTATGTTACTTATTAATGTAAGGTGTTTACATTATCTTTTTTTCCAAATTGCCAGATATAACCCCCTATTCCTTAGGGAATTAAGGTTTAAAATGTACAGAGTTTCTATTTGGGACGATGGAAAGGTTTTAGTAATGGATGGCGGTGATGGTAGCAGAACATTGTGAATGCAATTAACAACACTCAACTATATATTTGAATGTGGATAATAGGGGAAATGTTAGGCTGTATATATGTTACTGGAATAAATTTTTTTAAAAAATCCATTGAACTGTATAACATAAACTGAACCCTAATTTAAACCATGAACTACAGGTAATAGTACAATTATGAAAATGTGCTTTCCTCAATTGTAACAAACATACCACACTGATGCGGGGTGTTAATAATAGAGTGGTATATAAGAATCCTGTATTTTATGAATGTTGTTCAGTAAATCCACAATTTATCTAACAAAAAGAAAGAAAATTGCCAGCTAATATTATTTACCAAATAATTGTTCCCTTCACAATTTAATTTTATTGGCTCCTTTAATCCAACAAGTTTTATTTCAAATAATCATAGGGCTTTGATCTACCTATTCCCAACATCACTGTCCCGACCCGCGGGACAAATCAACTGAGACTCCGAGTTACCCAGCGAAGGAATGAGGCATAGACACGTGTAAGAAAATGGCTGTGCACTTTATTCTACTAACATAGCTCTTCCGTTGCTCTGCCGCGAGGGTTACAATCAGCTCTTTTATAAGCAGGGAAAGGGGAAGTGCATTAAGGCTTAGGTGTCGATAC
>JAQZBX010008419.1:0-48144 GCA_029593785.1 Cabassous unicinctus | reverse complement strand
TTCAACAACATATCAAAAGGATTATACACCATGACCAAGTGGGTTTCATCCCGGTTATGTAAGGATGGTTCAATATAAGAAAATCAATTGATGTAATACACCACATAAACAGATTGAAATAAAAAAATCACATGATCATCTCTATAGATGCAGAAAAAGCATTTGACAAAATACAATACCCTTTTCTGATAAAAGCACTGCAAAAGATAGGAATAGAAGGAAACATTCTGAATATGATAAAGGGTATATATGAAAAACCCAAAGCTAACATCATCTTCAATGGTGAAATCCTAAAAGACTTCCCTCTAAGAACGGGAACAAGACAAGGATGCCCACTATCACCACTCCTATTTAAGATTGTCTTAGAAGTACTTGCTCAAGCAATGAGGCAAGAACAAGATATAAAAGGCATCCAAATTGGAAAAGAAGAAGGAAAAATTTCATTATTTGCAGACGACATGATCCTATACATAGAAAGCCCTGAGAAATCTACAACAATGCTTCTAGAACTTATAACGAAGCTCAGTAATGTCGCAGGCTATAAGATCAGTGCTCAAAAATCAGTAGCATTTCTGTACAACAATAAGGAGCAATCTGAGGAGGAAATCAAGAAAAAATACCATTTTACATAGTAACTAAAGAATCAAATACCTAGGAATAAATTTAACAAAAGATGCAAAAGACTTATACAGAAAACTACACAACACTGTTAAAGGAAATCAAAGAAGACTTCAATAAATGGAAGAATATTCCCTGTTCATTGATACGAAGACTAAACATCATCAAGATGTCTATCCTACCCAAACTAATCTATAGATTTAATGCAAACCCAATAAAACTCAACATTGCATTTTTTAAGGAACAGGAAAATCTAACAACAAAATATATTTGGAAAGGTAAGAGGCCCCGAATTACCAAAGACATATTGAAAAAGAAGAATGAAGTTGAAGGTATCACATTACCTGACTTTAAAACATACTACAGAGCTACAGTGCTCAAAACTGCATGGTATTGGCACAAGGGTAGACATACTGACCAATAGAACCAAATTGAGAGTTCTGATATAAATCTTCTCATATGCAGTCATCTGATATTTGACAAGGCCACCAAGCCACTCATTTGGGAGAGAATGGCCTCTTTAACAAGTGGTGCTGGGAGAACTGGATATCCTTATCCAAAAGAATGAGAGAGAAATACCACCTCACTCCTTATACAAAAATCAACTCAAGATGGCTCAAAGATCTAAATATAAGAGCCAAAACCATAAAGACCTTTTATGATAATGTAAGGAAGCCTCTACAGGACCTTGTAATGGGAAATGGTTTCAGGAATTTCACACCCAAAGCAAGAGCAGCAAGAGAAAAAATAGATAAATGGGATCGCCTCAAAATTAAAACTTCTGCACCTCAAAGGACTTTATTAAGAAAATAAAATGCTGCCTACCCAATGGGAGAAAATATTTGGCAACCATATATCTAATAGGAGCCTAATATCCTGCATATATAAAGAAATCCTACACCTCGACAATAGAAAGACAAACAACCCATTTAAAAAATGGGCAAGTGACCTGAAAAAACACTTCTCCAGGGAAGAAATACAAATGGCTAAAAAGCATATGAAAAAATGCTCGACATCATTAGCTATTAGGGAAATGCAAATCAAAACTACAATGAGATACCATCTTACACCCATCGGAATGGCAGCTATTACAAAAACAGCAGACTATAAGTGTTGGAGAGGATCTGAAGGAATAGGAACCCTCATTCCCTGCTGGTGGGATTTTGGAATGGTCCAGGCACTGTGAAGGGCAGTTTGGTGGTTCCTTAGAAAACTAACAATAGATCTTCTGTATGATCCGGCAATTCCACTGCTGGGTATATACCCAGGAGAATAAAAAGCAAAGACACCAACAGATTTCTGCACACCAATATTCATAGTGGCCTTGTTCACAATTGCTAAAATTTGTAATCAGCCCCGGTGCCCATCAACAGATCATTGGATAAACAAAATGTGGTACATACGTACAATGGATGAATCTTGAAGACCTTATGTTGAGTGAAGCAAGCCAGGCATTGAAGGATCAACAATCAATGACCTCCCTGATTTGAATTGAGGAACGTGAGAAGTGTCTGAGAACCATTATCTGAAAGATAGGTTAACAAGGGAGAGAATGAGAAGAGAAGGTTGTGAGCCATCCCCCATATGGATATAATCTATTGTAAAATGATAGAGTATAGTTGCATATTGAAGGATAGGACAGGTGTGTAGTGATATTCCTGGATTTGGTGGTACAGGGTTGACAGGTGTGTAGATTAGGAAGGGTGAATTAGAATACCCAGGATACTGGGGAGAGAGTTGGGAAGTAGACTAGGTGAACATGGGATTTGTGGGTATGGTGTTGAAAGTTCAGGAGTGGGAATGTTCTTATGGCAATATGAAAAGGTAGTGTCACTGGTTTAGGGTGTAGGTTGGAGGGGCATTCAGGACGGGGTGCATCTGGAGTAGGCTTCTGTCGAGTGTGTGAGTGTTCATCCTGTCATAATGTGTTGTGTTGGGGAGTGGAAACCCACACAGTGAGTGGGAATGAGATGGACCCCCATCTTTGGGAAGACCGATTCACCCAGAAACAGACAGGTGGGTGTTTCTTAGGAACAAGCGTGGATCTTAATAGGTCAGGATAATCAGCATCTCAAGACCTCTTGTTGCATGTAACTATGAATCTTGTCATCCAATGAGTCAAGATAGGACAGTGTCATGTGCCCCAGGGGGATGGGGAGGAAGGAACAGAAAAGATCAAACAGGGGGTATTTAGTGGTCATAGGAAATGTTTTTCATTACCTTAAAATAATGGACACAGGACATGGTAAATATCATCAAAAATGATTAAACTGCACTGTCTAAATTGTAAACTATACTGTAAATCATTGACAATATTTAGTAGCTATGTTTCACTATCTGTATAACAGTTATAACAATGCTACCATCCACATAAAAAAGGTTTTAATATGGGGTGAGGAAAGGGGAAGGAGGTTGGGTATATGAAAGTCTCTAGTATTCTGTGTGTGACTTTGCTGTGACCTAAAACTTCTTTGAAAATTAAATGAAAATTTGGGATACACTGGGAAGTGAGAGGGGGAAGGTGCCATGGTACAGACTGGACACTCAATAATGCAGTGATAAAAGGAAAAAATAATAAATTTTTTTATTTTTTAATTGAAAATAATTTTTTTTGTTTTTTCCCATTTTTTGTATGTACCAAGTCTTTAATTTTTTTTAATTTTAGATTTTTTTTCTGAGATTCCATGTATTTTATCTCTTACATTTAAGCTTTTCATTATTTTTTCATTTTCCTATTAATTGTATTTGGCTATTATATGGGCTTCATCTTCAAGGAAGGTTTAGATCACAGAAGGGTTGCAATGGGGGCAGCAGAGGATCATTGGTGGGGGGTGTCTGGAATGGAAGTTTAATGGGAGGAAGTTCACCTGAATACACATGAAAGATATATAAAATTGTTCAAATGATCAAGGGGTGGGGCATGGTCCCAGTTGGTAGACAATCACTCAATAAATGAGGAAATACTGAATTCCCAGCTTAGAGGGCTCTGCCACATTCACCAAGGGAGCAGCAACAGTCCCCCAAGTGCAGGGGCGGTGTCTGGCAAAATAGAATGGCCCCCTTATGGTTTCTTGTTATTGATGGCTAGCCTTATGGGTCTTTGCTCTTGTAATTGAAATGCAGCCTACTGATATGGGGTGTCTAAGGGTTGCCACCTGAGAGCCTCCTTATTGCTCAAATATGTCCTCTCTCTAAGCCAAATTCAGCATATGAATGCATTACCTTCTCCCCAGCATGGGACATGACTCCCAGGGATGAGCCTCCCTGGCAATGAGGGATTAATACCAAGAGCCAACTGGCAATACGACTGGAAAAAGACCTTGAATAAAAGGGGGAAATGGTAAAGACAAATGAGTTCATGTGGCTAAGAGACTTCAAAGATAGTCGGGAGGTCATCCCAGAGGTAACGCTTACACACACCTCAGTAGGATCTCATAGAACACCAAAGTGCATATCACCCCACACAGAGGGGCTCCTGAGGGCTCTGGAGACACCCAGGTCCTATATAATGGGGGATAGCTCTAGAGATTGATTCCTTATCAGTGGGCTCTACTTTGGAATCTGTGCTCCTGAGAGTGACAGAGTTGGACTCAAATAAGTCCTCCCTGCACATGGTCCATCAGTCCCTGCTATTCAAACCTATATGTGATGCTGGAATTTGTCAGGTACTTCCAGGGACTGGAGCCTCTGGCTGCCCATGTGCCAGCTGTTCCTGGAATCTCAGTGGAGCTGCAACTCCTATTCTATAGCTCAATGGACTCACCCAAGTAACCTGGTGAAGAGATGATGATGGACAACGGCCATCCCAGGGAATGGAGAGAGCCTGCAGCTGCAGGCAAGATAATCCCATCCACCATATCCATGGGATATAAGCCCTCTCTCACTTGGAGGTGGAGTAGACATCACCATTCCAAACTCCTCAGGATTGGGGGAAGAGCTATGGACTAGAGTGGACTTAATGGTATTCTGTTGTAGACATATTGTGATTCAAGCAATGGCAGAAATTAAAACAGTGAGGTGGAGCCAGTGGCCACTGGATGCTTTTGGGACAGGGATGGGAAAAACAGTTTAATACAGGGGTTTTTTCAGGACTTGGGAATTATCCTGAGTGACATCATAACTGCAGATATAGGCCATATTACATAAGCATTCACCATGCAGAACTGTGTGGGAGAGACTGTGGTCTTCAATGTGAACTATGGTCCATGCTTAGTGGCAAAGCCCCAGGATTTGTATATCCATTGCAGATGATGTGCCACACTAATGAAAGATGTTTATGTGGGATGTTACAGGAGGTGTGGGAGGTTGGGAACATGGGAATCCCTGTAATTTTTGTGTAACATTCATGTAATCTAAGCATCTTTTAAAATAAAAAAAAAACAACTTTGTTTCCTTTTTAAATTTTAAAATGCTATACTTTGCATTAGTGTGAGAGATAGATTAAACTTGCTGAGAATTGAAAAGGGGAGAAAACTTATGAATAACAAGTATTAACAGGAGGGCTGGGGCAGTAGAAGAAAAACTGTACTAGTCTATGTGATAGAAATTTAGAATATTAGAAGTCTGGTAGAATTACGGATTAGTACCTTGCTATATCCATAAGAAAATCTTAGAATAATTTTGAAAAATACATGGATGCTTGGGACCCATACAAAGAGATTTTAACATAGTGGATAGGTAATGTTGGTCATGGAATCTGAATAAAATAAATTAAGAAATATGATATTGGTAGGGTATCTGATTAATTAATTAAATGCAATCCCAAATTGATCTCTAAATTCAATGCAACCCAATTAAAATCTAAGAAAAACCTTGTTTTCAGAAATTCACAAGCTGATTTTAAAATTTATATGAAAACGCAAAGGACTAATATAGTCAAAACATTTTGAATAAAAAAGAATAAAGTTAGAAGATGTACATGATTTTTGGATTTATCAAAAAGCTAAAATAAGACAGTGTGGTACTGCTGAAAAGATATCTTCATCAATTGTGTTGAATAGAGAGTTTTCTGAAAGAGATTCACAGTTACATGGTGTAGATCAGCATCATCAGGGCTTGAAGGATGCTTTAATCACATTCCAATTCAACTTTTCTATTTGGCTCGTGCAGAAAATAGACGGCTCTTGGAGGATTACAATTGATTATTATATACTTAAAGAGGCAATTATTCTCTTTGCAGCTGCTGTTTCAGGTTTGGTATCCCTGCTTGAGCAAATTAACACACCCCCAAGTACTTCTATGCAGCTGTTGATTTGACAAATACTTTTTTTTTTCAATTCCTGTTAGTTTGCTTTCAACTGGCAAGAACAGCAAAACACCTTCACTATCCTTCTTCAGGGGTAGAGAAAATCTATAGCCCTATCTCATAATCTAGTCTGTAATCACCTTAATTGAATTACGCTTCCAAAAGACTTCACACTGGTCCATTAAATTGATGATATTATGCTGACTGGGTGAAATGAGCAAGACGTAGCAACTCTTCTGGACTTATTGGTAAATTAATTGCATGCCAGAGGATGAGTAATGAACTCAACAAAAATTCAGGGGTATCCCACATCAGTGAAATTTCTAGGCATCCAGTGAAGAGGGGAGTGTCAAGATATCCTTTTTAAGATGAAGGAAAATGTGTTGCATCCAGCCCCTCCTACAACCAAAAAGAGGCATAATGCCTACTTGCCCGCTGAAGGTTTGAAAGACAATATATTTCTCACTAAGGTGTTATTCTTGTCCATTTACCAAGTAACCCAAAAAGTTACTAGTTGTGAGTGGGTTCCAAATTAAGAGGTAGTTCTGAAGCAGATCTAGACTACTGTGCAAGCTCCTTTGCCACCTGAGCCATAATGATCCAGCATATCCAAGAGTGCTCAAAAGGTCAGTGGCAAATGAAGATGCTGTTTGGAGACTCTGTCAGGCCTTTATACAGGAATCACAGTGCAAACATGGAATTTTGGAACAAAACTTGTCATCTTTTGCAGATAACTACTCTCCTTTTGAGAAACAGATTTTAGTCTGCCACTGGGATTTAGTAGAAACTAAATGCTTAACCATGGGCCACCTAATTATCATGAAATCTGAACCTCCTATCATGAAATGGGTGTTCTTTGACCCACTAAGCCATCAAGCTTGGCATGTACTGAAGCATTCCATCATCAAATGGAAGTGGCTTATAGGAGATCAGGCACTAGCAGACCCTGAGGATACAAGTCAGTTACTGAAGCAGTGCTCAAATACCCCTGACACCCACTTCTGCCACCTCCCTTCACTATCCCAGCCCACTGCTGTGGCTTCTTGGGAGGTCCCTCAAAAGAAGAGATAATGTGGGCCTTGTTTACAGAGATTTGTGCACAATATACATATGCCACCCAAAAGTGGACAGCCACATCACTAGAGCCCCTTTCTGGGACATTCCTTAAGGATAGTGGTGAAGGGAAATCATCTTAGTGGGCAGAGATGTGAACCTTGACATTCATTTTACTTGGAAGGAGAAATGTTCAGAGATGGGTTTATGTAAAGATTTATGGGCTGAAGCCGGTGGTTTGGTGTGTGGTCAGGGTTTGAAAAAATATTATTGGGAAATTGAAGACTAAATGATCTGTGGGAGAGGTATGTGGATAGATGTGGGTACTAATTAAAACTTTTTACTCAGCCATTCCTGTCATTGTCCAATGGGCTCATGAACAAAGTAGTCATGGTAGTAAGGATGGAGGTTATGCATGGACTCAGCAATATGGACTTACAATCACCAAGGCTGACCTTGCTACACAATTATTGAGAGCCCAATATAACAGCAGAAGAGGCTACCAACCAGTCCCCAAGGGTTCACCTTGCAACTTGGTGGCAAGTGGATTATATTACACAACTTTCATCATGAAAGGGGAAGTGTTTTGTTCTTCCTGGACACTTATTCTGGATACTGATTTGCCTTCTCTGCTCACAGTGCTTCTGCCAAATCTCCCATTTGTGGGCTTATAAAATGTGTTATTTATTATCAAGTTATTTCAAAAACATTGCTTCTGCTCTATGAAATCACTTCACAGCAAATGAAGTGTGCTCAGTGGTCCCATGTTAGTAGGATTCTCTGATATTCCAATAATCTCTATCATCTTGAATCATTTAGATAGAATGACCTTTTGAAGACTCAATCACAAAGTGAACAGGGGAGAAATATCTTACATCACTGGGGAAATATTCCTCAAGGGGCTGTATATGCTCTAAATTAGTGTGTACTCTGTGATGCTGTTTCTCCCATAGCCAGGATTCATGTGGCCAGGAATAACACAACATAAACGGGTGAGGCACCAATCATTATTACCCACATGATTCACTAACAAAATTTTTGCTTCTTGTCTGCAAACTTGGGCTCTGCTGGCCTAGAGGTCTCCAGAGGGAGGAACACTTCCACCAAAGAAACACAACAAAGATTCTATTGAACTGGATCATAACACTGCCAGTTGATCATTTTGATCTCCTCATATCTCTGAATCAATAGGCAAAAAGGGAGTTACTGTACCAGCTGGAATCATTGATCTTGCTTACCAAGGGGAAATTAGACTGCTAATGGATGTAAGTAAGAGTATATCTGTAATATAGGAGATCCCTTAGTGTATCTCTTAGCTCTACCACTCCTTGTGATTAAAGTCAATGTAAAAGCACAACAATCCAAACCATTCAGGAGTACAAATCGTCTGCAGCCTTCAGGAATGAGATTTGGGTCACCCCCCCAAGAAAAGGACCATGACCACCTGAGGTAATTGTTGAGGTAAAGGAAATATGGAATGGGTAGTGAGTAAAGGTGGTTAAAAGTACTAGTTATGACCATGTAAACAATTGTAGAAACAAATATTTTATTTTTTTAGTACTTTCCCTTATTTTGTTATGAATATGTTTATAGACATACACACACATAAAATAAATATCTTTGTTTTCTTCTATTTCTTACTCCCTTATCATAAAACACAGACTATATTAACTTTATGTCATACTATTACATTTAGAAGATAAGAGTGAATATCACTCAAGGACTTGCAACATCTTCTGGAGAAAGTATTATGCATTTTCTGTTGTACACAGGACAGTTTTATATTAGGCAGAAGTATGACTATTTATTGTCTTTATTTGGGGATTAAGTATGGTTTAAGTAGACTTAAATGAGAGCCAAGTTGATAAGCAATGGACTGTGACGGTTAATTTCATCTTTCCATTTGGGCAGGGTATGGTGTCCAATTGTTTGGTGAAACTGGCACTGGTCCCATAGTCACTGATTATCATAGATTAATTTGCACGTATAATCAATTGATTGCATCTACAACACATAGATCTACCACCAACAAAGGAGATTGCCACAGCATTGTGGGGATTCTCCCCAGCTGTGGCAGTTTGAGATTATTTTATGAATCTCAAAAAGAGAAAGATTATACTTGTAAACTAATCTATCCCTCTGATTGTGATACATTTTGATTGCGTTAATTTAAGCTGAGGTGTCTTTGATTAGATTACTTGTTAAGATTAGGGTTTTTGATTTGACTATGTCAGTGGATATGACCCAGGATAAGTCTTGCCCCCTTGCTGGACACACAGACAGACAGACAGATACACACACAGGAAGAGAGAGCTCTGTCATTTTTGATCCTGCCATGTGACAGAAAGGAGAAGGATCAAACAGCTGAAGACCCAGGGAGAGATGAGACATTTTGCCTGATAGCTTACAGCTGAGATTGGGATCAAGCCTGATATAGGAGGCCCGGAAAGAAACAAGCCCTATGCCCGGAGAGAGAGGATTATGGGTTCACTTAAGCATGAAACTTCAAGAGGCTGAGCCCATGGAGCCTCAAGAGGAAAAGGAAGCCCAGAGGAGAAGGCAGAGACAAGCCAGAGATTGGTGAACATCTTGCTTCAACATGTGGCAACGGACTTTCGTGAGAAAGCAAACTTAAGTTGGACTTTTTTAGGCCTTGTAACTATAAGCTTTGACTCCAAAGAAATATTCCTAATAAAAGCCAACAGATTTCTAGTACTTTGCATTGGCAGCCCTTTAGCAATCACTTGGAGGTCCTGAAAACCAGAACAGATTATTTCAGAAGTCAGAAAGAATTTCTGCTTCTACTTCAGCCAGCCAGCTTCTAGTGGGAAATTCATCTTCATCTTCATGAGAGTTTCTATTTCACAGCCTGCCCTACAGAATTCTGACTTGGCAATCCCCATAATCATGTTGTGAATCAATTTCCATAACATATCTCTTAATGTGTGTCATCTCAGTTCTGTCAAAACCCTCTTAGTTTGTCAGACTTCCATTACAAATGCCACATACTGAGTTGGCTTAAACAAAAGGAATTTATTGACTCACGGTTTTGAAAATATTCAGTTATCTACAAGGCTTGACTTTCTCCCCAAAGTTGTAGCATTTTTGTCTTGGCTTGCTGCAATCCTTTAGGTTCCTTGGCTTTATCTCTGCTTCCTGTCATATGGTGATCTCTCTCTCTCTTTGTGTCTGCTCTTTTGTTTCTGCTGATTTCCAGCTTCTTCTTGTGTCATCTTCTCCAATGTCTGGCTTGCAGTGTCTTCTTTTTAAAATTCACCAATAATAATGATTGAGACCCACCATCACTTATTTGGGCTATGACATAAAAGAAAATAATATGTTCAATAGATCCTGTTTACAAATGTGTTTATACTCAAAGGGATGAGGATTAAGATTAAGAACATGTCTAAATTGGGTTACATAATTCAATATAACACAGTGCACCTTCTGAAACACAAAACGGCATTTTCCTTCCATATACAAAATGCTTTCATCCATTCTAGTTGTAGCTGTGGTCCATCTTAGGGTAAAATTCCTCTCTAGTCTGTAGAGCTGTGCAATCTAGGAAACAAGTTATCCAATTCCCAAATATAATAATGGGATAGACACAGTATAGATAGTCCTTTTCCAAAGAGATAAATTGGAAGGAAAAAAGAGTAAGAGTCTCTTACTGAAGTCTGAAATCAACCAAATCCAACACCAAAAAATTTCAAAGTCTGAGAGTCATCTGTGGATCAATGCTTTGTCCCCAGGACATGTTGAAGTGGCAGAACCACCCTTTCCAAGCATCTGGACAGTGGTCCTACTCTCTGCAAACAATAGGACATAGGCCCCACCTCCTCCAAATGTTGCAAGGATTGTCAAACTCCCTGTGAAGCTGAAGGTTAGATTACACCTTCTTACATTGCTGTGGCAGCTGAGCTCTCCCTGAACATCTGGACAGATGTCTGCACCCTTCAAGTCCTGGGTCAGAAATTCCACCCTTCCTAAAGGCTTGGCCTAAGATGATCAATTCAGTGGAGACTTCTCATTCCATGTTTCTGCCCTTGAAGTCATTTTTTCTGCATTTTGTCCTGTTTCTGTCCCTTTCTGTCAGCCTAGCAGTTTTTGTTCATACAAAATCCTCATAAACTTTGTCAGTTTTGCATGACACTCAAGGGGTCCAAGCTATCAGACAACAGGATTTTCAACAGTTCCTTCCTAGACAAACACATTTCCAATCCTGACTAGAAGAGAACTTAAGGAGTCTTCTGGAGTGATGGAAATACTCTGCTTCCTTTTCTTGGTCCTGTTTACAGGATTAGTTTCAGTTCATATAAATTCATTTACACTTATGATATATGTTCTTATCTTTATGCATATTATCAACAATAAAAATTTAAAAGGAAACAAAAGCTTATTTGGTTGTGCCTTTTAAAATAAGGTACTTAAATGCTCTTTGAATCATTTATCGTCTTGCTTATTCTCCTATTAATGAAATAGTAAATAAATTTTAGCCATGTACTCATTGTATATTTGTATGAGTCAAGTTTTTAACATTTTGAAATTGTAATTTATCATTTTAGTTTGTTTCTCTCATTGCTAATTCTCTTTCTCATTCAAATTGGTTTTTCTTCATTTCTGTCCTTTTCATTTTTTCCCTTAACTTTGCTTTTTATGGTGACTAATCACTCTCATATGTTACTAAAGTATTCTAAATTTTTGTTTGTTTTATTTCTAGCTTATTTCTGAGTTTGTGACTCATGTTATTATATACTCCTGATGTCTAACATCTAATGTCTGAGGTATATGTTTTTCTTGAATATTTAACTTTTTAAAAATTTTTATTTTTATATTATTCTAAGATATTAAATTATTTACTTGCTTACTATATTGCCTTTTTATGCTCTGATGTTATTAAATTTTGGAATATTATTTGGTTTCATTGATCCTTTAGCACTTTAAATATGATTATATGGGGTTTATTTGTGATTCTTCTATTCCCCTGTGTTTAAATGAGATGGATAGTCTGACTATCAGAAGGAGGTACAGATTTAGGTTAAGAATGGGTCAAGATAGCTTTTCCAGTTTCTTGCTCAATAAACTACTCTTGTGCTTTTATGATGAACCAATATATTTTCTTACTGTAGAGTTATTTTCACTCTTGGAGAGATGCCAATTCATTATTATTTCTATCTGGAATTTCTTGAGTTCCATAGCTATACTGGTTTTACCTTCCAAAGCTTACTCCACACTTAGACATTCTATGTTTCTATAACAGTATTTCCTGAACTACATCTTCTAGAATATCTTCTCTTACATGAAACTTTCTTGTCAGTATTTCTGCTTCACTCAATTTACTTTTGCCTGCCTTTTGGTTTTATTCAATTTTCATTTTATTATTTGCTTCTTTTTTCTCTCCTTCTAATGGAAGGTTTACTCAAATGTCTGATAATCTTTATTGTGTGCTCATGATTGAAAATGGGTTACTGTAACAAAATCCTGGTGATATGTTGTATCCCTTCTTTCAGGTTTTGGTTCTGAAAACTCGCCCAATTTCTCCCTACGGAAATGGAAATGTTTATCTTATGCCCAACCTCATTTGTATATTGGAAGCATATAACTTGTTCTCTAGATTTCCCAGGTCCACAGAGAGAAGGCCCAGGACAAACCACCCCTATGGCCAAACTTGATGAGGTTTTGTACTAAGCATTGTTAATGAAATTACTTAAAGCTCTTGGGATATTGTGATGGAATGGGTGTATTTTTCATGTAGAAAGAACATGTCTTTATGTGGTCCAATTTGATGAGACTTTCTATGAACTCTGTAAAAAAGAGGTTCTTAATTATAATTCATTCCTGTAGGGGTAAAACCATTGTAAGTATGACCTTTTGATAAGGCTAATTCAGTTAAGGTATGACCCACCTCATTCAGGATTTTTATTAATCCTATTACTGGAATCCTTTATAAATGGAATGAATACAGAAAGAGAGAGAAATCTACAGAAGCAAAATATGGAAGAAATATTCATGACTATTACAGTCCTTGTTTCTGTAACTGGTCATTTGGATAAAGTCTGCAATGATCTCTATCTTGTTCCACTACCCATTACATGTTCCCTTTACATTCTGCAAGCACCTCAACTAGTTGTGGTTCGTTGCCTGGTGGGGTGACCCAGACTTTCATTCCTGAAGATTCTGGGTCACTGCTTGCATTGGGTTGATACAATTTTCCATTGACTTTAATCACAGGGCATGGTAGTACTAAGGGACACCCTAGGTGATCTCTTGTATTCCAGGAAAACTCTTCTTTATCTCCATTGTGTAGATGCACTCCTATTTCCCCTTGATACTCATTATGAATCACCCCAGCCAGTACAGTAATTCCCTTCTTTGCCTGTTGATTCAGAGGCATGAGGAGCCCAAAGTGGTCAGGGGGCACAATCATTGTGCTCCCTGGTGGAAGCACTCCTCTTTTTGGAACTATGACCTGTAGGCCAGCAAAGCTTAAGTTTGCAATGACAGGAAGCAAAAATATTCCCAGTGGATCACTAGGGGTAATTGTGAGTGGTACCACTCCCATTCCACCACTTGATTCCTGGACCTGTGAAAACTGCTTATGGGAGAAACAGCACCATAGAGGGGACACTTAATTAGAGCATACACAGCCTCCTGGAGAACATTGCCCTGGCCTTGCCACATGGTTGGCACCTTAATTGAGTCTTCAATAGGCCATTCAACAATTCTTTCAATCCAGCTGCTTCAGGATAATGGGGAACATGGTAAGACCAGTGAATTCCATCAACATGTACCCATTATCACACATCACTTGCTGTGAAGTGTGTTCCTTGATCAGAAACAATGCTGTGTGTAATGACATGGCAGTGGATAAGACATTTGTTTAATCCACTGATGTTAGTTTTGGAAGGAACATTGCATGCAGGGAAGGCAAACTCACATCCAGTGTAAGTGTGTATTCCAGTTAGAACATATCACCCTTCCATGACAGAAGTGGTCAAATATAATAAACCTGCCACAAGGCAGCAGGCTGATCACCTCAGGGAATGGTGCCATATTGGGGTCTGACTGTGGTACTCTGCTGCTGGCATATTGGGCACTCAGCAGTGGCTGTAGCTAAGTCAGCCTTGGTGATGGGAAGTCCACATTGCTAAGCACCATACATAACCTCCATTCCTACCACCATGGTCACTTTGTTCATGAGCCCATTGCCAATGACAGGAGAGGCTGGTGAAAGAGACTGAGTGCTAGCCACAGAGTAGGTCATCTTATATATTTGATTATTAAAATCTTCCTCTACTGAAGTCACCCACTGGTGAAAATTCATGTAAGACACAAATATGTTTATGTTTTTGCCCGCTCAGAAAGGTCTATCTATATATCTCTTCACCAGACTTCTTTGTCACCAATTTTCCAATCATGTTCCTTCTCAGTCCTTGAACATCCAGCCAAACCACTGGCATCAACCCATGAATCAGTGTACAAATGCAACTCCAGCCCTTTCTCCTTCCAAGCAAAATGAACAACCAGGTGCACTGCTCAAAGTTCTGCCCACTGGGAGCATTTGCACTTACCACTGTCCTTCAGGGATGTCCCGAATGAACTGCATTGCTGCAGCTGTCCACTCTTGGGCAGTACGTGCATATTGTGCAGAACCATCTGTAAACCAGGCCCAAGTTTTCTCTTTCTCAGTCAACTGATTGTAAGGAACTCCCCCAAAAGGACATAGCTGAGGGGTGAGAAAGAGAAGGTAACATGACAGTAGTGGTGACCATGGGCATTTGGACTTCTTTCTCATGTAACTTACCTGCGCTTCAGGTACCCTGTTGAAGTCTTATTTCATATATACAACTTCCACTTGATGATGGAGTGCTGCTATGCACACCCAGCTTTATAGTTTGGGGGCCAGGCATTATCCAGGTCATGAAATCGGGTCTCATGGTAACTTGGTGGCCCATGGCTAATTGTTCATTCTTTTCTTAGGCCCAATAGCAGCCCAAAAGATGTTTCTCAAAAGAAAAGTAGTTATCTGCAGAGGATGGCAAGGCTTGTCCAAAATCCCGAGGATCTGTATTGTGATTCTATAGGGGTGTGCCAAAGGCTCCAAATGGCATCTCTATTTGCCACTGACACCTCCAGTACCATATGGCCCAAGTGACAGTGAAACTTGCACAGCCCTGCCCTAGATGGAAAGACTGGACCTGCCACAGAGCCTCCTTTTGTTCTAGTCCCCTCTCAAAACTAGCAAATTTTCTGGTCACTAGGTAAATGGGTCACACACAAATGAGGAATATGTTGTCTCTAAAATCTGAAGAGATCAACTGAGCATTTTACCTCTCTTTTGGTCCTAGTAGGGGCCAGATGAAACAGCTTATCTTTTACTTTAGAAATGATATATGTATATTCCTCATATGAATGGATGTCTAGAAATTTTACCAAGGTGGAAGGCCCCTGTTATTTGATGGGTTTAATCACCAAATGAATAAACTTTCATCTACATGAATAAATGACCTTAAACAAATCAGCTCTGGCTTACCTGGCATCCCTCTTTCCCAGAACAAGAACCACGTATTATAACCTAATGATCAGACCCTAAATAATTTTTAATTTGAATTTAACATATTTCATAGGGCAATGGATAAAATATTTCCTTGCTGGGAAAGACTAATAATGATTCAAATACGTAACCCAGTTAATGTAAGGCCTTGGTTCTGACCTTATGCTGTGAGCAAGTACTTTTTCCCTGGATATCCATGTGCCCCTATAGGATACTATTTCATTCATGACCAGGTTGCATGGTCCTGTTTGTTTCAGACTAACACATCATCCAATATAGTAAGATTATTCCAAGACCTGTTTATGCTTATATTTAAAAATAAAATAACAAAAACAAACTATGATTTTGTAAATCATTAGGGCTAGAAATTTGAATTCAGATGTGAGGTACAAAATGAAGCCAATCAATTTTTCAGGCACATGATATGAATTGCTGACTCTTTGTTTATTCTAACAATCACAGTAGTGTTCCCATTGGTGGAAATCATAAAAATAGAAAAGACATTAAGAAACCTAGCACCAACTCTGGCAGAATAAGAAATGATACAGCCCTGCCCTAGATGGAAAGCAGATCAGCCTCAATTCGTTGACACAAGTAGTGATGGACAATTTCTACTAATTGATCTAGATTTCTTTATTTTTAAGTTTATTTTATTTTTAAAGAGGTTTTAGATTACATAAATATTACATAAAAAATATAAGGGATTCTCATATGCCCTACCCCTTGCCCCTCCCAAACTTTTCCACATTAACAACATCTTTCATTAGTGTGGTACATTTGTTAAAATTGATGAACTCATATTGAAGCATTGCTACTTACCATGGATATAGTTACATTATAGTTTACCCTTCTGCTCTGCAAAATTTTATAGTTTTGGCAAAATGTATAATGGTCTGTATGCATCATTGCAATGTCATGCAAGACAATTCCAATGTCCCAAAAATGCCCCCATGTTAAGCTATTCTTCCCTCTCCTCCCCTCAGAACCTCTGGTGGCCACTGACTGTATATCAATGATAAAAGTTTTTCCATTGCTAGAATAATAATGTCTATAATAGAATAATAAGTATACCTTATTCCATTGTTCATGCCCCAATCTTGAGGATTTGAGGATGGTGATGCCCACTCTGTTTCTAATAGAAACCAGGGCTTAGATCCCATGGGGAAGATGTATGGAACTCTCTTCCTAGTAGTTGCAGACACTCTCTGTTATTTACCATGGGTGTTGTCCATCATCATCCTTTTGTTAGTTGTCTTAGGTGAGTCCAATGAATTGGAGAGTAGATGTGGCAGTTTGATATTATTGATGAATTCCAAAAAGAAATACTGATTATATTTGTAAACTGGTTTGTTCCTTTGGGCATATTACATTGTGTTGGATTCAGAGGTTTCACTTTTACTTGGTTAAATTATGATTTAGGTTTTGATTGGGACATGTCAATAGGGAATTGACTCCCCATCCCCTTGGTGGCCAGGGACTCACAGAGAAAACCACATGGCAGAGCAGACAGTGGAGTTTTATTTTAAAGAATTTATTGAAGTATATCTTTCATACATGAACATACATAAATTATAAGTGTTCAGTAAACATCATGATCTTACAAAATAAACATGCATAACATCATGCAGAGCTCCCACACATCACCCACCCCACAAACACCCTGCATTTTTGTGAAACATTTGTTAACAAATTATGAAAGAGCATCATCAAAGTATCACCACTAACTATAGTCTGTATCTTCCTCCCCTATACATTTTTTAAGGATTTGTTTATTTGCTTTTATCCATTTTTACCTGCCCCTGTTTTTTTGCTGTTTCTGTGTCCATTCACTGGGCAACTCTCTGTGTCCATTTCCTGCCCTCTCTTCTCATCCTTCTCCTCCTGTCTTCACTGGCATTCCATCCTTGGAATTTCTGATGTGGGAGGGAGGCATCCTACCATCTGCACCACCTCAGTTCCTGGTTTTTTGGTGTGTCTCATCTTGGCTCTCCACTGTGTCACTCTCCAGTTACGTCATCATCTTGCTGCATGGCTCGCGGGGACTGGCAGCTCACCTGTGGATGGAGACTGGTGGCGCACCAGCACATGGGGCCTGATGGTGCACCTGCTCATGGGGCCTGGCGGCTCACCTGCTCCCGAGGTCTGGTGGTGCACCTGCGCACCTGCACATGGGGCCTGGTGGCCCACATACCTTCTATATTTTTCTTTATTTTATTTTTACTGGGAGGTCCTGGGGGTTGAACCCATGTCCCTCCATATGGGAGATGATGCCCAACCACCCAAGCCACATCCATTCTGCTATATCTCTTAAGGTTGACTAAAGATACCCAAAGTTACACTCTTTTCCCATACAGGATGGTCATGAAATAGTTCAGGCTTAGTTTATCACCAGCATTCTAAAAACCAGACCTAGGGACAAAAACTAGGTCTGGGGACACATGCATGGTTTCTAATATAGCAAATGTTTAGCCTCCCCTGATTATCACAAAATCAGGACAGTGAGAATATTCACAAGACAGTGGAGTTTTGATGCTGGAGTTTTGAGCTAGAGCCCCAGGAACTAAACACACAGGAGAAGAACACAGAGAAGCAAATATATGAGGACAGAGAGGAGGCTCCATTAGACACGGCAGAGGCCCTGGAAGAGAGATAAACTGTTCACCTGACAGTTTACAGCTGGCCTTGTGGAGAGAGCAGAGCAGCTAAGCTTGGAGCAAAATGAGCCCCAGGAGAGAGATGAGACTTTTCCCAACCTATAACTGATACTGGAAGAAGCTGGGACCATGGGGCCTTAAAAGGAAGAGAAAGCCTGAACCCTTTCAGAGACCAGCAGCTATCTTGCTCCAACATGTGGCAACAGACTTTGTTGAGGGAAGAAACTTTTGCTTTATGGCCTTGTGACTGTAAAATTCTACCTGCAAATAAATACCCTTTATAAAAGCCAAAAGAATTCCGGTGTTTTGCATCAACACCCCTTTGGCTGACTAATACAGCCAGGGAGGTTCATCTCTGGGAGTCATATTGCATGCTGGGGGGAAGGTAGTACATTCATATGCTTATTTTGGCTTAGGGAGAGGTTGCATTTAAGCAACAAAAAGACATTCAGGAAGTAACTCTTAGTCAATATACAATACTAGGCTAAGTTTTAATTTCACAAGAAAAGATTCATAAGTACAACTATTAATATCAAGGGCTTGGTGTATTGGTCTGTCTTGCTTCACTAGGCACTGCCCATGTACTCAGTGGATTCTTGCTGTTCTATTAGAGAATGTAGCAGGACTCAACAGGATGGGAATTCAATACTCTTTTGGTTCTTGTGTGGGTATATATCCACTGAGATAATGCCCCATGAACACCTGAACATATACATATGCCTTATAAGCATGCCCCAGGTTCACCTTTCCCTTCACATCCTCCATCACCGACACCCTGCACCAGTGATCCTCCCAAGCAACAATTGTGAAATTTCTGTGATCCAAAACTTCTCCAAAAATGAAGCCAAAAAAATAACCAAATAAAATTAATAAGAAAATGAAATAACAATTTTAAAATAACAAATAAAATATAAAAATAAAAAATAAAAAATTTTAAATATTGAAATAAAATAAAAAGTCTTTTATACATTGTGTCTTTCATCACTGTAAGATCTGTTATCTTGTATGTACAGTGACAATTACTTCTGTATGTTCCCCAGTGCCTTATTTTTTCTTTTTATCTTCAAAGAAGCTTTAGGTTACAGAAAAGTCACATAGAAAATATAAGAAATTCCCATATATAAGAAATTCCCATATACTCAATATCTTCCCTCTTTGCCACTCTCACCTATTAATAACATTGTATATGTGGATGGTACACTTGTTATAATTGATGTACAAATATTGAAGCACTGATACTAACCATGGTCAATGGTTTACATTATGGTTTACATTTTGCACCATACACTTTTACAGGTTTTGATGAAATTTAAAATGGCCTGCATCTATTATTGCATGATCATGCAGAACAATTCTAATGCTCTAAAAATGCCATATTTTCCATTTATTCTATTCTTCCGTCCCTTCCCTTCAGAACCTATGGTAACCACTAAGTTCCAATTTTTCAAGAATAAGATTTATAGTTACTTCAATAATATTGAGGGCTTGACATATTCATCTGTGTTCTTTTATTAGGCACTGCCTATATTCTTGAAAGATACTTGTCCTTTTAATTGAGAAGATTGTAGGATCCAGAATGGGAATTTAATATTTTCTTGTTTATTTTGTGGGTCTCCAGCCACTGAGATAACACACTACAAGAAAATGAACACTTACATACTCCATAGAGGCATGACCCAGGTTCTCTCTTTCCCACATCTCCCATCACACAATGCCTTACACCAGTAGCCCTCCTATGCCATATTTGCTAAAATAACATTCCAGCATTGTAGTTTTAACCACAGACCTGCAAATCCCCACAGTTCATCTGCTCCTTCCACCAGTCCTCCCCCCAGTTCCATGGATGGTCCAACCCAACTCCCAACCATACTCCCCCTCACAAACCAGCACTGTCAATCCCAGTAGCATCACTGCACCACTCTCACACCCATGCACTGCCCTATCACAATCTTCAACCTTCTCATAGATTTTGCACATATTGGCATCAGCTCAACACCCTCTACTCCCTTTCTGTCTCTTGTTAACTTATCTTCCAGGCTCTAGCTCTGTGAGACTGCTAAATTTGCTTAAGTCGTATAAGTGAGGTCATGAAATATTTGTCCTTCAGTGACTAGCTTACTTCACTCACCATAAGGTCTTCAAGATTCATCCATGTTATAATGTGTGTTAATACTGCATTCCTTCTTATAGCTGAGTACTATTCAATTGTACATATATACCACAGTTTGCTTAACCATTCATCTCTTGATGAACATTCGGGTTGCTTCCAATTTTTGGCAATAGTGAATAATGCTACTATGAACATTGATGTGAATATATATATTCATGTCGCTGCTTTCAATTCTCCTGGGGATATACCCACAAGTGTGATAGCTGGATCATATGGCAGTTCTATACTTAACTTCCTGAGGAACCACCAAACTGTCCTCCACAATGGCTGCACAATTCTACATTCCCAACAGCAGTGCATAAGTGTTCCCTTTTCTCCACACCCTCTCTAACACTTGTAGTCCTCTGTTTTTTTTTTTTAATAACCATCAGTCTAATATGTGTAAGATGATACCTCAATTAACTTTTGATTCACATTTCTCTAATAACTAGAGCTGTTGTGTATCTTTTCATGAATTTTTTAGCTATTTGTGTTTCTTCTTTGGAGAGATATCTGTCCAAATCTTGCTCATATTTAAAAGGGTTGTTTGTCTTTTTTTCAGTATGTAGGATATCTTTATATATGCTGGATATTAGGCCCTTATTGGATAAATGGCTCAAAATATTTTCTCCCATTATGTACACTGCATTTTCATTTTCTTGACAAACTCCTTTGAAGCACAAAGTATTTTAATTTTGAGCAACTACCATTTATCTATTTTTTTTCTTTTGTTGCTCATGCTTTGAGTGAAAAGTTTATGAAACCATTTCCTACTACAAGATCTCAGAAATATTTCCCTATATTATCATCTAGGAGTTTTATGATCTTGGTTCTTATATTTAGATCTTCGATCCATTTTGATTTAATTTTTGTATAGGATGTGAGATGGTGTATTAGTCAGCCAAAGGGGTGCTAATGTGAACTACCAAAAGTAGGTTGGCCTTTATAAAGGGTATTTATTTGGGGTAGAAGTCCACAGTTACCAGGCCGTAAAGTGTTAAGTTTCTTCTCTCACCACAGTCCATCGCCACGTGTTAGAGCAAGACAGCTGCCAGCGTTTGCCGGGGTTCAGGCTTCTGGGGTTCCTCTCTTCCCAGGGCTGCGTTTCTCTCCGGGCTTAGCTCCTGTTTCCTCCACAAGGTCAGCTGTAGGCGATCAGGTGAACGGTTTGCTTCTCTTCTCCTGGGGCCTTCTTTCCAACATCAAAGCTGCTTCTCAAAGACTGCTTCTCAAAACTGTTCTTGCCATGCCTTTTATATTTGATTCCCCACCCACCAAGGGGTAGGGCTCAATGCCCTAATCATAACCTAATCATGCCCAGATTAACAGATCAGTTTACAAGCATGATCTACTTATATTTTTGGAATTCATAATTACATCAAATTGGCCAACAGTTGCACTCTACCCTCTGAATTCCAAAAATACATTACAATATTCAAAAAACCTTAAATCAGTAACAATTCAACTACAAAATCATATCATAATCATTTTAAAGAAATACAGTTCATCTTGAGGCAAAGTCCTGTCTGTTATAGACCTCTAAAACTTACAAAACCATTTAACTGCTTCCAATACACAAATGGAAAGACAAAGGATAAACATTTTCAATATCATAAGGAGGAATTGGGATGTTAAACATAAGGCTTGGGTTCTCTACAGTTCAGTAAACCTGCAGGGCATCCTCCATTGGATTTCAAAGTCTAAGAGTCATTCTTAAGAAGATGGTTTCTTCTCCTTGGGGCCACATGGGAACCCACCCTTTCCACAGGCTTGCCCATTGGCCATCTTCTTGGTTCCACCCTCATCAAGCATCTGGGTGTCAACCAATCTCCAAACCTCACCCTCCAAGGGTGTTGGGGTGATTGCCACACCTTACCCAAGAGTCTTAGCCCCTTTAGTACAGTGAGGTGAAGACAACATTCCCCCTAACATTTGGCATACAGGTTCAACCCTCTCAGAGCAAGGAGTTGACCACCTGGCCTTCCCTAACACTTGGCATGCAGGTTCAACCCTCTCAGAACAATGGGTTGACCACCTGGCCTTCTCTAATCCGTGGGGGACAGGTACACCCCTCTCAGACTTATGGGCTGTTGACCTTAACCGCCCTAATCTTTGACGAATGTGCTCCACCCTCCCTGCACCCTGGGATGGCAAAACACTCCCAGAACATCGGGTGGGGACATCCACCTTCTTCAACTGCTGGTGTAAACTCACCGTTTCTGCACCATGGGACATCAAAGCTTTCTCAGAACATCGGGTAGGAACATCCACCCTCTACAACTGCAGGGGCAAACTCACCCTCTTTGTACACCTGTGTGGGGCTCCTCTCTTGGTCCAAGGAGATGTCTTAAGTCCAGATCTCTGCTTCCATGGTTTTCTTCTTAAAGCTGATTCTCCTTCAATTGCGCCTTTCCATGTCTTCTTTTGTCCAAGCTGACAGTGGTTTTGTTCATACAGCTCTCTCAAAAACTTTGTTGGTTTAGCATGCAGGAAGCAGGGGTAAATGCATCAGACAGTAAGACTTTCCACAAGACTTTCCGAGATAACTGCATCTTCAATTCTGAGTTACGGGTTCCAAGTTTAGCAAAGTCTTCAAATAGGGCATTTTCATCTGGGAATTTGATTTCCAGCAACTTGGAAGTTCCAGAACCAGTTTCTTTTTTTCTTTGTGCCCAAAAGTTCAGTCCTTAGTGTATTTCGCTCATCTAGTATTTTGCTATGAGCTTCAAGGAGAAGCCAAGCCACATTCTCCGAGTTTACCTTGGAAAGTTCTTCAGCTAAATGTTCAGGTTCACCATTTTCAAATTCTGTCTTCCATATAACACCAGGAGTTAATCTTGCTAAGTTCTCTGCAACTTTAAAACATGGATCACCTCTCCTCCAGTTTCCAATAATAGTTTCATCATTTACTTCTAAGGCATCATAGAAAGTCTCTTTAGCATCCATATTACTATCAACAGTCTCTTCAAAGTGATCTAGGCCTTTTCTGTCAAGCATTTCACAATTCCTCAAAAAAGTACCCCTTACCCATTTATAAAACCATTCCAACATTTTGGTAATTGCAAAAGCACTACCTCACTCCCGGTACCAAATCCTGTATTAGTCAGCCAAAGGGGTGTTAATGTGAACTACCAAAAATGGCTTGGCCTTTATAAAGGGTATTTATTTGGGTTAGAAGTCCATAGTTACCAGGCCATAAAGTGTTAAGTTTCTTTTCTCACCACAGTCCATTGCCACGTGTTAGAGCAAGACAGCTGCCAGCATTTGCAAGGGTTCAGGATTCTGGGGTTCCTCTCTTCCTGGGGCTGCGTTTCTCTCCGGGCTTAGCTCCTGTTCCTCCACAAGGTCAGCTGTAGATGAGCAAGACAGCTGTCAGCGTCTGCCAGGGTTCAGGCTTCTGGGGTTCCTCTCTTGCTGGGGCTGCATTTCTCTCCGGGCTTAGCTCCTGTTTCCGCCACAAGGTCAGCTGTAAGCGATCAGGTGAATGGTTTGCTTCTCTTCTTCTGGGGCCTTCTTTCCAACATCAAAGCTGCTTCTCAAAGACTGCTTCTCAAAACTGTTCTTGCCATGCCTTTTATATTTGATTCCCCACCCACCAAGGGGTGGAGCTCAATGCCCTAATCATAACCTAATCATGCCCAGAGTAGCAGATCAGTTTACAAGCATGATCTACTTATATTTTTGGAATTCGTAATTGCATCAAATTGGCCAACAGTTACAGACGGTGTTCCTTTCTTTTATTCTTTTGGATATGGATATCCCGTTCTTCAAGCACCATTTGTTGAGGAAGCCATTCTCTCTCAGTTGGGTGATCTTGGACGTCTTGTTGAATATCAGTTGACCATATATGTGAGTATCTGTATCAGAACAGTCAATTCTCTTACATTGGTCAGGTTGTCTATCTTTATGCCAATGCCATGCAGTTTTGACCAGTGTAGCTTTGTAGTATGTTTTAAAGTCAGATAGTGTGATTCCTCCAATTTCATTTTTCTTTTTAAGTATGTCTTTGGCTATCTGGGGCCTTTTGCCCTTCCAAATAAATTTCATAGTTAGTTTTTCCAATTCAGTAAAAAATGGTGTGATGATTTTTTTGGGATTGCCTTAAATCTGTAGATCAGTTTGGATAAGACAGACATCTTAAAGATATTTAATTTTCCTATCCATGAACAGGGAATATTCTTTCATTTATTTAAGTCTTCTCAGATTTCCTTTGACAGTGTTGCAGTTGTCTGCATATAAGTCATTTACATCTTTAGTTAAATTTATTCCTAGGTATTTGATTTTTTAGTTGCTATTGTAAATAGTATTTTTTCTTGATTTTCTCCTCACATGGGTCATTATTGGTGTACAGAAATGCTACTGATTTTTGCACATTGATTTTATAATCTGTGACTTTACTGAAATCGTTTATATGTTCTAGAAGGTTTATTGTAGATTTCTCAGGGCTTTCTAAGTACAGGATAATGTAATCTGCAAATAGTGAAATTTTTACTTCTTCCTTTCCAAAATTGGTTGCCTTTCATACCTTTTTCTTGCCTAAGCAAGTACTTCTAATGCAATGTTAAATTGGAGTGGTGAGAGTGGGCATCTGTGTCTTGCTCAAGATCTTAGAGGGAAAGCCTGAACATTTCACCATTGAATATGATGTTAGCTGTGGGTTTTTCATACATACCCTTTATCATGTTGAGGAAGACTCCTTCTTTTCCTATCTTTTGAAGTGTTTTTTTTAACGTGAAAATGTGCTGTATTTTGTTAAATGCTTTTTCTGCATCAATGTAGATGATCAAGTGATTTCTTTTCTTTCAATTTGTTAATGTGGCGTATTGTATTGATTTGATTTTCTTATGTTGAACCATCCTTGCATACTAGGGATGAAACTCACTTGTTCTGGTATGTAATTTGTTTGATGTGTTGTTGAATACATTTAGCAAGTATTTTTTTGAGAATTTTAGCATCCAGTTTCCTTAGAAGAATTGATCTGTAGTTTTCCTTTATTGTGGTGTCTTTATGTTGCTTTGGTGTTAGGGTGATGTTGGTAACATGGAATGAGTTAGGCAATATTCCCTCCACTTCTGTTTTTTAGAAGAGTTTAAGTAGGATTTGTGTTAATTCTTTTAAGAATGATTGGTAGAATTCACCTGTGAAGCCATCTGGTTCTGGATTCTTCTTATTTAGGAGGTTTTTGATGACTAATTGAATCTCATTATTTGTGATTGGTCTGTTGAGTTATCAATTTCTTCTTTAGTTAATGTAGGCTGCTTGTGTTTTTCTAGAAATTTGTCCATTTCTTCTAGGTTATCCATCTTTTTGGCATTCAGTTTTTCAAAGTACCTTCTTATACTACATTTTATTTCTGTAGGATCAGTGATGATATCCCTTTCCTAATTTCTTATTTTATATATTTGCATCTTTTCTTTCTTTTTTCCTTTTTCAGTCTAGCTATGGGTTTGTCAATTTTATTAATCTTCTCAAAGAATCAACTTTTGGTTTTGTTAAAATTTTCCAGTGTTTTCCTGTTTTCAGTTTCATTTAGCTCTGCTCTAATCTTTGTTTTATCCTTTTTTGTACTTGCTTTCAGGTTAATTTATTGTTCATTTTCTAATTCCTCCATGATTTTAGCTCTCTTTTCTTTTTTATTATAGGTATTTATTGCTATAAATTTCCCTCTCAGCACTGATTTACTGCATTCCAGAGGTTTTAATATGTTGTGTTCTCATTTTCATTCATTCAAAGTTACTTGCTGATATCTTTTGCAATTTCCTCCTTGACCCACTGCTTGTCAAAATGTGTTGTTTAACTTCCCAATCTTTGTGCCTAATCTGCTACCCTGCCCCTTACTGATTTCCAGCTTAATTCTATTGTGGTCAGAGAAATTACTTTGTATAATTTCAATCTTTATGAATTTGTTGAGAGTTGTTCTGTGGCCTAGCATGTGTTCTATACTGGAGAATAATCCATGTGTGCTCAGGAAGAATGTATATCCCACTGTATATAGGTGTAATGTTCTGTATATATATATTAGGTCTAGATTCTCTAATGTGTTATTCAAGATCCTTGTTTTTTTATTGACCCTCTGTTGAGATGCTCTGTCTAATGGTGGTAATGATGTATTAAAATCCCCCACTCTAATTATAGAAGTAAATATTTTCCACTTAGCTTTTCCAATGTTTGCCTCATGTTTTTTGAGGCATCTTGGTTAACTGCATAAATGTTTATGATTGTTCTTTCTTCTTGATAGATTATCCCATTTATTAATATATTGTGTCTTTCTTTGTCTCTTATAATAGTTTTGAAGTTAAAGTCTATTTTGTCCAATATTAGTACAGGTATTCCTGCCTTTTCTGGGTTATTGTTTACATGTAAAATTGTTTTCCAACCATTCACTTTCAGACTCCTTGCATCCCTGGGTCTAAGGTGAGTTTCCTGTAGACAGCATATAGATGGATTATATTTCTTATTCCATTTTGCCAGTCTGTGTCTCTTGATTGGAGAGCAATCCATTAAGATTCAATGTTATTGTCACCGCATTACATACATTAGCCATATTTTCTTTATATATTTATATATTTCATATGCTGTTTTCATTTCTCTTTCTATCTTTTTAGTTATTCTTACCAATAATCTTCCTTTCTACAGTTTACAACAATCCTCTTTCTCCTTTTTTTCCTTTCAATCTGCCAAACTCCCTATAGTATTCTTGAATGGCAAGTTTCTTGCTGACAAACTCTCTTAATTTCTGCTTATCCATGAATATTTTGAACTCTTGCTCATATTTGAATATTACTTTGCTGGATACAGAATTCTTCATTGACAGTTTTTTTTTTTCTTTTAGTACCTTAACTATGCCATACCACTGACTTCTTACATCCATGATTTCAGATGAGAAATCAGCACTTAATCTTATCGAGCTTCCTTTGTATGTGTTGAATCTCTTTTCTCTTCCTGCTTTCAGTGTTCTCTCTTTGTCCTGAGCATTGGACAGTTTGACAAGTATATGTCTTGAGATACGCCTGTTAGGATTTATACTGTTTGGTGTGTGCTGCACTTCCTGGACATGTATGTCTATGTGCTTCAAAAAAATTGGATTATTTTCAGCCATTATTTCTTCCAACACTCATTCTGTCACCTTTCCCTTCTCTTCTCCCTCTGTGATGCCTACAATGCATATGTTTGTATGTATCATGTTATCATTCAAATCCCTGAGTCCCTTCTGGATTTTTCTTCTTTTTATCTGTCTGTCTTACTATCTGTCTGAGTTCAGATGTACTGTCTTCAGCATCACTAATTCTTTTCTCTGTGTTCAGATCTGCTTTTATGTGTTTCAGGCGTATTTTTGATTTCTTGCATTGTGCTATTCTTCACCATCAGATCTGTTATATTTTTATGTATGTTTATGATTTTTCAGTATGTTCCCCAATGTCTTCTTAATATCCTTCATCTCTTCCTTCACTTCAATTCTATATCCTTGCAGTTGTCTGTGTTCTATATTTCATTAGGCCTCTTAGTCTCTCTGTCCCTCTCCCTTCTGAATGATGCGTCACACTTTCCTGTTCTGCAGATCACCAAAGCCATTCCTTTGGGTAGCTTTTTGCCCTTCTTCCATTGTTTTTTTGCAAGAGAGTTGAACTCTGCCTACCTACTTTAATGCCATCTGCCTGGGAGTCCTGATCTAGATTTCTTGTTTTCCTGTTCTGGTGTCTTTACTGTTGCTAATATCTCTTGTGGTACTTGGATTAATGAAATTGGGAAAATGGAACAGTCTATGGACTGCCTTAAAGAAAAAGCTTATTGGCCTTCTAAAGTCAATTATCAGGGACTATGAGACTCTTCTCTTGGCCTAGTTTGGGCAATTGGTGCTCCAATTTCTGAAACATTTTGCAAGGATTTCTTGTATCTATCATTGTGGTCATAATGCAGGAATGTTGTCTAAGTCAGAGTTTTGTCTGCTTGTGTATGGTAACTTTCTTAAATAACATATTCACATCTTATAAGTGTCATATATTTCTTGAAAAATTAATTGTAAACCTCAAATGAAGGGTCCAGTTGCAACAGAAATCAACATAAGAAATGTAAAAGAAAAATATTTAAAAACAAAATATCTACAATGTTTAATGAATGCTAAAGAGAGAAAGAAGTTTTTAAGGCTGAAGAGATAATAAATATAGTATCAATTGAGCTTGTTAAATACATGGTACTGACCTTGTCTTTGGCCACATGAAAAATATGATACAGAGGAAATCACAGAAGCAACAGCAAATATTCTTCATGGGAATATTTGAAACTCAAAAAAGAGCCTCAGGGTTTAAATTTATTTGAATGTGTAGCTTAAAGTTGGTAACAGTCTTGTTAATGCCTTGTTTTCCACAACTTATCTTTTACTTCATTATATTACTTGGCATTATTGAGGAGCCTGGAATATGTTAGCCCATATTATAGGTCAAAAATATCAAGATGAAGAAGTAATAGTTGTGTCCTGCCTTAAAGGAGTGAATAATTTAGAGAAAAATATGGAAATTGCCACTATTTCTTAATCAGAATAAAAATAATATTAGAGTCTGCCTAAAGCACTGGAGGAAAAACACCTATTTGATTTCAAAATTTTTAAAGGAGATTTAAATTGTTCATTCATCCATTCAATCATTCATTCTCATTTAGTCAATAAATAAGTTTATTGTATCTACCTTTCTTGAGTATTACTTTAATAGCTGATTATATGAACTTGAACTATTCTGACATACCCATTACTTTTATTAAAAAATAGACAAGAAATATGCTACAAGAAAAGTAAAATAATTATTGGGTTCAATATATAGATAATTTTTAAAACTTTTATGATAGAAATATATATATATATATAAACAAGGTTTTTCCTCTATGTTTTCTTCTAAGGATTTTATGTTTTTAGCTCTTATGTTTAAGTCACTGATCCATTTTGTGTTGTATTTTGTAGATGGTGTGAGGAACAGTTCAAACTTTATTCTTTTGCATGCGCATGTCCAGTTTTCCCTGCCTCATTTATTAAAGAGACCATTCTTTCCCCCAATTAATATACTTGGAAACTATGTCAAATATCAGTTGGCCATAGATTTATGGAATGACTTCTGAACTGTCAATTTTATTCCATTTGTTATATTTATGCCATTATATAACTGTTTTTATCACTATAGCTTCACAGTAACTTTTGAAATAATGAAGTGGAAATACGGTAGGCTTAACTATGGACCTTAATGAAATACATATTTTTAATCTTAATCTGCATTCTTGTGTGTATTTATTCTGTAAATGTGATATTTAGACAATGTTATTTTTAGTCCAGGTGTGACAAAACTTCATCAAGGTGGACCTCAATCCAAAGGAGCAGAGTCAGCAAAAGAAATTTGAATGTTATTAGAGAAAGCCACAGGGAGATGCCAGAATATAGAGGCCAGTTGAAATCAGAAAATCAGACACAAAGAGAGAGAGATTGCTATGTGACTGGTGGAAAATACACAAACAAAGGTACTTCAAGAATTATATGCAAGCCACTTCCAGAATTCTACAGACTTTGGGGAGATAGCATGGCCTTACAAATGCCTTGATTTAGGACTTGTAGATTCAGAAACCATGAGCCAAGGTATTCTTGTTGTTCAAGCCAACCAATTGTGTGGTATTTGTCAGAGCTGCCTGACAGCATATGTGAGCCTTCCAACTTTATTTTACTTTTTCAATATTGATTTGGCTATTCAAAGCCCCTTGCAAAATTTTGTATGAATCTAAGGATTGGTTTTTCATTACTGCAAAAACAAGTGCTTGGATTTTGAGAGTCATGGCATTGAATCTGTAGATCCCGTTAGATGGCATTGACATTTTGAAAATATTCAATCTTCTTATCCATGCAAACGGGATGTCTTCCCACTTATGAATTTTTATATTATGTAATTTAATTTCTTTTAGCAGTGTTTTGTTTTTGTTGGTGTACAAGTCATTTGTAAAGCATGAAACTAATTTTATTTCCTAAGACTTTCATGCAGAATAATATTTAGCATGGTTCTGGGTACAGTTAGACAAGAAAAAGAAAAGTTAGCACTCTCCCTACACATTTCTCTATACAAGAAAAACAAAAATATCAAACTTTAATGATTCCAAACTGCAACAAATATGAAATTTCTTTTAAACCAAAACAAATTTTGAACAATTTAAGGAAAAGAAGGTTAAGCTTAAAAGGGAAAGACGTGAAAATAGAGCATAATGAGATGAATCTTAGCAAATAGAAGTCATCATAATAGGATAATACTGGTTTATTTTGGTAGAAGGAAAATATGTGATTAAGGAAGGAGGGTTCAGTGTTACTGAAGAGTATTGATATGTAAATCTTCTTTAGTAGTTGGGATAGAGTGATATGATAGAAATTGACAAGGAAAATACCAGGAACCTGAAGTGTTTTGCACATAAATATTGATATACCTAAAGATAATGGTAAGTAGGGAATGAAATGGAAGCCTGTGCCAGCTAAAAAAAGATAGCTAGAGGTAACTTTCACATATCAACTTCTAAATCAGCTCTCTATTTATCACTGGAAAAACGTTATCTATATAATATTATATACATATATAATATTTATCTCTCTATATTCATCCAATATTTAAAATACATCAAACAGCAAATAAATAAATTAATATCTTTGTCAAACAATTCTAAGATTCTCGATGTTTTTTTGGTGACTTTTTGTAAAGGTGGCAAAAAAACAATTAAGGTCTGAAAGTTTTCAGGGTTTATGAACAAAAATTAAATAATTTTTGAATGAAATATTTAACAAAGAGTAACTCTTTAACAGTAAATACTGAATATTGAAATAATTTGGAGAAGATTAAAGTATATATCCAAAACATAACATACTTAAATCAAGGTGGTTGAGAGGTGGTTATACAAAATAGCACAGGGACTCAGGGAAACTTGTATAAAAGAACATTTGTCAATATGGAAATCAATACATTAGATAATTAACAAAGATCCAGTGGTATAGTTTCCTGGTCTCAATTGCTTTGGGAAAAATAACAAATTGCATTCAAGTTACCAAGATGTATCTCAAAGGGGAGAGACACTTATAAATTTCTCTGATTTCAGTGAAGTTAGCACCCACATGGGGGATCAATAACACTTCCTTTGTGGTGAGTAGAGGTCCCCAGTCTTTATGATTTACTGATTAGCTCCAGTGACAACTTTTGACTCATGGTTTCAATTAAAACTATAGAAATGACAATAGAATGAATGCCAGACTTTTTACATTATACCATCCATATTCATATTCTCATTTCACAACGTTTTCTGGAGTAAATTGATAAATTTAGCACCATTATTGCTATCTTTGAGGAAAGCAAAGTATCTCTTTCTTTTTTATGATTTCTATATTGACACTAGGAATCTAAGCAACAAAAATTCTGAAGGGGAAAGGAGTAAACATTGTTTGAAAGCTTCATCTAGAATGTGGTCTTAGCAAAGATGTTGATGGTCAGGTCAGTGTTATTGATGCTGAGTAACATTTATGTTTAAATACTAATATTTTTCAATGGGGGCTTCCAGTTATTCAATAACGTGATATATTATTATTGCCCCCTTTAATTTCATCTACAGAATTTCATTAGTGCCACTGATCTCTATGCTCTCATTTTACCAATATCATACAAGAGATGAGGATTTTCAGATTTTAAATTCCCTCTTGAGTAGATCCTTTGACAAGAACTTGGCCTATGATGTTTAATTGGTAGGTGATTCCTGGAAGCATAAATGTAGGAATGGGAAACGTTTGACAGGGAGGGGAGAAAAACTAACAAAGTGTGCAATAGAGAGCAACTTACTCATGTACACATGTGTGGCTCAATCACTTGAAATGCTTTGACATGCCTTGCAGAAATCTTCTTGGAATTATCTCAAGGAAGGTCAGAGAATCTGCAGCTTAGACACAGTTGTTCAGAAGTTGCCCAATGTGATAGGGAGTGGGGAGAAAGAGGTTTGTGCAACAGTGACATTCGTAATACTAAATTAATGGCAAAATGAAAAAAATGTTAGACATTTTGGCTTAGGCTAATATACTCATCAGAGCACAATAATAAAATTCTTTGGCACAACTATTTTTGGATTAAATTTTCATACATTTCCAAATGGATAGTGAGATTCAAGACTTGGAAGTATCTCTGAATATATTTCAATGAGTCCCAAACTGAGTTTACAATCAACAGAATTAAAGGTTCAGGGAAAGTCAATCCTTAGATGAATTACGTCACATGTGTATATTCTCCTTTCAGTATTGGTGAACTCACCATGCGTTAAATATTCCACAGTTCTAGGCTTGTGTTTTCCCTTTCCCCTCTCATAGTATACTTAAATGCATCAAGGGAAGTGTTCTTCCTTACCTGCTTTCCATGTTACAAATTTTACATATCACAGATAAAGAGGGGAAACTATGTTTGGGAATGGGAAAAGGATGAGACCTTCCCAGACCTCTCCACAGGTCCCTGTATTACGACACATCTGCAGTGTAAACTGTGTAGCTCAGCCCATAGGATTTTGTCTATGTATTTGAGAATCTGGAATACTGGGATATAATTATAATCAAGTAACAAAGATCAAACATATATTCAAAGGATATAACAAGATGTTTAACAGTGATTTCACATTCAATCACAAATTTATATCATTCACTGATGTCCCTGTATTGTGGACTTAGTGTTTCCTTACTGAAATAATACACTGTATTTTATGATTGGAACATTTATAAGGGCTCATGGTTTTGTTAGCTTTGAGGGATGAGGGGTGTAAGAGTGTTTGCCCTTTTTGTTTTATAAATTTAAAATAATATGTGTATATATCTCTGCTGATGCAATCACCTATAGACTACCAGTTCTGATGTATTTTTAGAGTCATTCCAGATTCTCTCTCCTTTTTTATCTCTCTTCCTCTTTTTTCCCCTTTCCTTTCAAAGTAAGCAGTATGATCTTAATCTGAGCAATTTATTAATATCCGTTAAGACTATTTGCATGTGACTTGTCTAGAGTAGGCAAATTCATAGATACAAAAAGTAGATTAAAGGGTACTTTTTAAAGTTGATGCTAATGATATATTGATGTTGTTTAAATGGTGGGCCATATATATTGTTTATACCTTTTGTAAAAACAGGGTTAAACTGACCTTGGATGAGATGCAGGGGATGAGTTATGAGTTTTGTATAATTCAGAAGAATGTTGCAGTTTTGGACACATAATTTTAAAGTGAGTTAAATGTATTAGAGTAGGCATGTTGGGGTCTCCTGCAAATGAGCTAGATTCTTACCTATCATTATAGAATGGAGTGATAATACAATTTAAAAATGAAATAAGAGTACTATACAAATGTGGAGTTAAGAATGAGAGGAAGTAAATCAAAATCAGCTACATGAGTTATTATGGTTTTCTCTGGATATTTGGACTTAAGTGTAAAGGAAAGGAGTAAAAAGATATTATTTTTTATTATAATTTCTTTTTAAAAAGTGGTATGTTTTAAACAATTATATGAATTTTAAAAATAAAAAGAATATCAGCATTTCCAGAGCTGGCCAGATATTTCAAATATGCTGTTGCTGACCAAGCCATGAAAGAATTGTATATATCCTGTGATGGTGACCAGTATCAGACACACAATTAAAATATTTACTAAATATCTTATGACAGCTTCTAAATGTGGTTATATTTTCAGTGATAGATGAGGGTCTTACTTTAAATTCCTTCATCTAAAGTATTTCAAATGTATATATCTTACATTTAATGACTTTGTACACTGAAATTTTTACCAGTGATATCTCCTGTAATCCAATGACTGTTTTGATGGTTCTTCACAAAGTAAGTTTCCCTAACGCCTTAGACGAACACACAGAATTGAACAGTGCTGAATGAATTCATTCTGACTGGGATCACAAACCACCCTGAGCTGCAGGCTCCATTCTTTGGGCTGTTCCTCATCATCTATGTGATCTCAGTGGTGGGGAACATGGGCATAATAATCCCCACCAAGATGGACTCCAGGCTACAAACACCCATGTACTTCTGCCTCAGACACCTGGGTTTCATTGATCCTGTTTACTCAACAGCTGTGGGACCCCAAATGTTAGGGAATTTTATAGTGAATCAAAATACGATCTCTTATAAGTGCTGTGCTACACAGCTAGCTTTCTTAATCATGTTAATCATTAGTGAACTTTTTGTTGTTTCAGCAAAGGCCCATGACCATTATGTGGCCATCTTTAACCCTCTGCTCTACACAGCCATGTTGTCTCAGAAAGTATGCTTGGTGTTGGGGGCAATCCCCTATCTCTACAGTGCCTTTCATTCCCTGCTAACCACCATAAAGATTTTTATTTCATCTTTCTGTGGCTGTAATGTAATAAGTCATTTATAGTGTGACACTCATTCATTTTTAAGTTTGCTGTGCTCAAGCACATGTGCTATTGAGTTGGCAATACTGATCTTTTCAGCATTTAATATAGTTTAATCTCTTCTAATAGTCCCCTTGTCTTACATGCTGATCATTAAGGCCATCCTCAGTATGAATTCTGCAGAAGTCAGGCAAAAAGGCTTCTCCACATCTGGATCTCACCTGACAGTGGTAGTTTTGTTTTATGGGACTTTATTTTTTATGTATGTGCAGCCCAAGTCCAGCCACTCCTTTGATACTGATAAAATGGCCTCTGTATTTTACACCATGGTAATACCCATGTTGAATCTCATGATCTATAGCTTAAGGAACAAAGAGATCAAATCTGCCCTACACAAATTCTGGAAATACCTGTGAAAGCTTACTATTCAAATTAAAGTTAGAATATATATACAGTAAATTAGGTTATTTACAACAGTTTATTATATGTGAAAAGCCTTTAGATACCACTAGTGAGTAAAGACACAGAAAAAGACAGCAATAAACCTATGTTAATTCAGGAAAGATCTTTGGAGTATCCTTCTGTCTAATAGATTGAACTTCCATGGACTGCACAGAGACCAACAAGTTTCTTGACAATTTTGTATCAAGAGAAACACTTCCAGACTGGATTGAAAGGTACAAGGATGGGACAAAATAAAAGAATTACTCCAAGGAGAGAATCAAGTACACAGATATCTCAACTACAAGTATTTCCTTGTGTCAAGAGAGCATTCCTACCCTGATGTATTGAGAATGTGGTATACCCTTTCCAGTGTTCAAGGGACATGCCCACCACCCTGGTCTTTGGATAGAGTGAGGCTGCCATCTTCAAAGTCAGAGATCATTTAGCTGCCACTCCATCAGGCCAAGAGGACAAAGTATTAAGGCACAGACTACTTTCAAGCCCTGAAATCTAATGGAATTTTGCTTGAGACCTGTGGCCCCTGTTTTTTCCCAACTTCTCTCTCCTGGGATGTGAATGCCTGTCTTATGCCCTATCATAAAATTGTATTTTGGAAGCAGATAACTTGTTTTCTAGGTTTCATGGTCTTCACATGGGCAAGAGTTCTAATCTGGACAGACCATTACCAAAGTGAGATTTGATCAGATTTTTATTTCAGAGTTGTTCCTGAAATAGCTTAAGTCTTTTACGATATTGATAGAGTGAGTATATGTTGCATGTGGGAAAGACATGGCTTTTTGGGGTCCAGATTGTCAACTGTTGTGAATTGAACTCTGTTCCCGTCCAAAGGCAAGTTCAATTCCTACACATGGTCCACTGTATGTGACTTTACTTGGAAACAGCGTTTTTGAAAATGTGATTAGTTAAGATGAGGCAAACCAGATTGTAGTGGATTTAATCTAATATGACTGGTATTTGTATAAGTAGAGCAAATTTGGACACATTAAGAGAGAACAGAGATGGCTATATGATGAAGTCAGAGATAAAATTATACAATAAGTCAAGGAACATCATGGATTGCCAGTCACTTTCAGGACTCCACACATTTCAGATGAAGCATGGTTCTGCTAATATTTTGATTCCGATGTCTAGCCTCCTGAACTGTGAGACAATAAATTTATTTTATTTAAGCAAACTAGTCTATGGCACTTTGTTACAGGAGCCATGGTAAACTAAGTTATTCAACAATGGATGGCATTCAACAATGGATGGCATATACATAGTTGAAGAAGCAGAAGGAGAAGGAAGGAAAAGGTGAAAAAGGATGAATCACATAGGCATCATGTTAAGTGCAAGAAACCATACACCCCCAAAAAACTTACACTGCTGTATATTACTCTAAAACATATTGAGCTTTACTCATAAGATTTGGGCAGTTTGTAAAAGTTATACATATATTTTGAAATATGTGATACAGCTAAAGAGTACTGCATATATGCAAGAATTCAAGGTTGATCTCATACATGAAAATTAATCTATGTAATTAATACCATTGTAATTTAAAAGAACAATGAAAATGAGCATATGATAAATTTCAACATCAATTTATAATAAACTTTCTAGCAGAATAGATGGAAAGAAACTTATCAATCTAATTAATCTATAAAATTCTTACATGAAACATCTAATGTTATAGTGAGATGATAAATACATACCCACTGAAATTGTCCCCAAGGGGGAAGACTGAAAAGCTTTAATAGAGAGACTCAGTACAGACCTAATCTGTGAAAACTGAGGGAGGTGTATTTTGTTTTTATTGTTCTTTTAGCTCCTGTCTTTCAAGTAATCTCTGTCATCATATTAGCAAGCTGAATACAAGCAAAAGAAAAAGCGACTTAAGGTTTATATAATTAAGAAATACAATCTTTGCAAAAATAGGGTTGAAAAATCCCTAAACAATTATATTAATAACCTCTTCAACAACTAAAAAAAATAAAGCAAAGTTTTGAAAATGTGAGAATCTGAATTCCAGAACAAACAGTAAAATATTCAAATGTCCAGATTTCAAAAAAATAAAAAAACATTCAAAGAAACAAGAAAAATTTGCTCCTTTGAAAAGAAAATGTAAAGTGACATAAAATATCCCTGATATATTTTACTTACTAGGAAAAACCTTTAAAACAAGTGTCTTAAATATGAGTTAAAGAAATCATAGACAAAGGACAAACAAGAATCAAGAAAATAATGTATGATTAAAATGAGAATTTCAATAAAGAGATTGAAATTATAAGAAGGAGTAAAACAGAAATTCTGGAGCTGAAAAGTACAGTAACAGTAAAGTGAGGTGGGGAGACTACTACTGACTGTACATAAATAATTCTAAATATGATTATAAGCAAATACTGCATATATTATTTCTATAACAACAAGTTATACAATCTAGATGAAATTTTAAAAAATCCCTAGAAGTGCATAAACTGCTTACACTGACTCAAGAAGAAATAGAAACTCTCAAAGGACCAAAAACAAGAGATTTAATCAGTAATATAAAACCTTCCAAGAAAGGAATGACAAGGACTATGTGGATTCACTGACGAATTTTATCAAACTGTCAAAAAAGCATTAACACCAATATTATCAAACTCTTCAACAAACTCTTCTTCAACAAAAATGAAAGGAAGAACAATTCCTAACTCATGCTATGATTCTAGAATTGCATTGATACCAAAGCCATGTAAAGACATCACAATGTCCCTTGAAAATGCAAAAATCTTAAACAAATACCAGTAAGCCATATCCAGTGGATTGCATAAAAAGAAGTGGAATTTATCCAAGAAATGCAAGGGTGGTTCAACATAAGAAAGTAAATCCATGTAATACACTACATTAAGAGAACAAAATAAAAAAAAATAAACATGGTTTTCTCAATTGACACAGCAGATGCATTTGACAAAACTCAGCAGCATTTAATGTGAACAAATCATTCAAAATCTAGAGAAGCAGGTGTAACTCAGATGTTGAGCAGCTGCTTTCCATGTACAAGGACCCAGGGTTAATCCCTGGTACCCCCAAAATAAAAAATAAAAAAATCTAGGACTAGCAGGGAACTTCCTTAACATGATAAAGAGCATATAGGGAAATCCACAACACATGATTCTCTATGGGGAAAGATTTAAATCATTCCCCCTCAAGTCAGGAACAAGATAAGGATGACCACTTTCAACACTGTATTCAGTAGTATGCTGGAAGATCTAACCAGAGATTTTAGGCAAGGAGGAGAGCTAAAAGACATGAAAACTGGAAAGAAACTAAAAGACATGAAAACTAGAAAGGAAAAAGTATAAAACTACCTCTATTTGCACATGGCATACTAAATAAACAAACAAAAATAATAATAATCCACAACAGTTTTCTAGTGCTATTAAATGAATGCAGTGTAGGTATGGGGTACAAGATCAACAGTCAAAAATCAGTAATGTTTCTATATATAAGCAATGAACAATCTAATTCAAAAATATCAGGAACATAATTCCATTTTCAAAGTATCTAAAAGAATAAACTCTAGAGTGTGTGTAGCTCAGTGGTTCAACTCCTGCTTCACAAATACTAAGTCATGAGTTCAATCTCTGTTATTTCTTTAAAAACGAAAGTCTAAATAAATAAGCTATCTAGGAATAAATTTAAATGAGGTTTTGAAGGACTTGTGCACTAATTGCAAAATATAGCTGAAATAAATTAAAGAAGATCAAAATAAGTGGAAAGACATCCCATGGTAGTAGATTGAAAATTTTAATATTGTTAAGATGTTGTGGTAGGTTGAATTTTATACCACAATTTAGATTTAGATCTTAATCTTAATCTTAATCCACATCTCAGTGGATGTGAACTCATTGTAAATAAGATCTCTTGAACATTTCACTTTTGGTTAAGGTGTGGTCTAACCAAATAAGTGTGGGTTTTAACCTGGATTACTGGAGCCTTTGTAAAGAGAAAACTGCGGGGAAAATCCAGAAGCCAGAAGTTAGTAGAAACTCAGAATAGAAAAGAGAACAATGCTATGTGATGAGAAAACCAAGGAACCCCAAAGATTCTTCTATCGCTTACCCCTTATCATAAAACATAGGTTATATTAAATTTATGTCATAATATTAAAGTTAGAGGATAAGAGTGAATATAACTCAAGGACCTGCATGTTCTATTGGAGAAAGGGTTATGCATTTTCTGTTGTACACAGGATAGTTTATCATGTTACACAGAATTATGACTGTTACTGTCTTTATTTGGGAATTAAGAATGATTTAAATATATGTATATGAATTCCAAGTTGATAAGCAGTGTCTTGTGATGGTTAATTTCATCTTTCCACTTAGGCAGATTACAGAATCCAGTTGTTTGGTGAAGCTGGCACTGGCCTTATAGTCACTGTGAGAGTATTTCATAAATTAATTTGCATCTAAATCAGCTGATTGCATCTAAAATTTATGCAATGAGGAGAGTCTCCCAATATAATCACTTGGAGGTCATAAAAACCAGAACTGAGGATTTCAGAAGTCAGAATTTCTACTTCTACTTCAGCCAGCCAGCTTCTAGTGGGAAATTCAATTTCATCTTCATGAGAGTTTCCATCTCACAGCCTGCCCTACAGAATTCAAACTTGGCAATCCCCACAGTCATATTATAAGCCAATTTCCATAACAAATCTCCTAATGTATGTCATCTCAGTTCTGTCAAAAACCTTCTGTTTGTCAGACTTTCATTACAAATACAACATATTGCGTTGGCTTAAACAAAAGAATTTATTGGCTCATGGTTTTGAAGACTAGAGAACCAAATTCAAGATATCAACAAGGCTTGCTTTCTCCCAAAAGTTGTAGCATCCTGTCTTGGCTTGCTGCAATCCTTTGGGTTCCTTGGCTTGTATCTCTGCTTCTTGTCATATGGTGATCTCTCTCTCTTCTTGTGTCTGCTATTCTTGTTTCTCCTGATTTCCAGCTTCTTCTTATATCATTTTCTCCAAAGACTGGTGTCCAATGTCTTCTCTATAAAATTTATCAGTAGTATTGATTAAGACCCACTGTTATTTATTTTGACTATGACATAAAAGAAAATAATATGTTCAAGAGGTCCTATGCCGAAAAGTCTTTATACTCATAGGAATGAGGATTAAGATAAAGAACATGTCTAAATTGGGGTACAGAACTCAATATACCACAGTGCACCCTCTGAAACACAAAAAAGCATGTTCTTCCCAAGAGCAAAATACATTCATCTATCCTAGCTGTGGTTATGGTCCATCTTAGGGCAAAATTCCTCCCTAGTCTGTGGATCTGTGAAAGCTAGAAAAAAGTTATCTGATTCCAAAATATAATAGTGGTACAGACACAGTATAGGTATTCCCTTTCCAAAAGAAATAAAAGGAAAAAGGAGAATGGCCGCCAAGCAAGTTTGAATAGAAGCCAAGCAAATCCAAAATTTTCAAACTCTGGGAGTCATCTGTGGATGAATGCTTTGCCCTCAGCACATGTTGAAATGTCAGCCCCACAGTTTCCAAGCATCTGGACCGTCGTCCTGCTCTCTACAAACAATAGGGTATAGGCCACACCCTCTCCAAACTCTCCGTGAAGCTGAAGGACAGAATAAATCCTCTCACATTACTCTGGCAGCTGAACTCTCCCTGAACATCTGAACAGATGTCTGCACCCTTCAAGTCCTGGGTCAGAAATCCTGTCCTTCCCACAGTTTTGGCCTGAGATGATCAATTAAGGGGAGACGTCTAATTCCATAGTCCTGCCTTGAAGTCATTTTTTATTTATTTTGTCCATCTCAGTCCCTTTCTGTCAGCCTAGCAGTTCTGTTCCTGCAAAATTCTCCAGAGCCTTGTCAGTTTTGCATGAAGTTCAAGGGGTCCAAGCTATCAGACAGCAGGATTTTTGACAGTTCCTTCCTAGACAATCACATTTACATTCCTGACTAGAAGAGAACTTAAGGAGCCTTCTGGAGTGATGGCAATTTTCTGCATTCTATTCTTGATTCAATATACAAGATTAGTTTCAGTTCATATAAATTCATTTACACTTATGATATCTGTACTTATCTATATAAATATTGCTGCCCATAAAAATTTAAAAAGTAACAAAATCTAACATTGTTGTGCCTTATAAAATAAGTACTTAAATGCTCTTTGAATCACTTATCGTTTTACTGATTCTTCCATTTGTGAAATAGTAAATAATTTTTCCAAGTATACATTTTATATTTATATGAGTAAAGTTTTTAATATGTTGAATTTTCAATTTAGCATTTGAGTTCTGTTTGTTTCTCTCAAATTGTTAATTTTCTTCCTCATTCAAATTGACTTTTTTCATGTCTGTCCTTTTCATTTTTTTCCTTAAATGTACTTTTTATGGTGACTACTTTTTCTCATATTTAACTAAATTATTCTAGATTTCTGTGTGTTTTATTTCTAGTTTATTTTTGAGTTCTGTTACTCATTTTACCATATCCACCTGATTTCTACACATGTAGTTTCTGATATATATGATTTTCTAGAAGTTTTAGCTTCTTAAAACTTTACTTTTTCATTATTATAACATATTAAATTGTTCAATTGCTTGCTACATTGCCCTTTTATGCTCTGATATTATTAAATTTTGGAATATTATTTGGTTTCATTTATGCTTTTGTACTACATTATATGGAATTTATTTTTGATTCTTCTATTCCCCTGTGTTGAAATGAGATGACTATTCTGACTATCAGAAGGAGGTACAGATTTAGTTTAAGAAAGGGTCAAGATAGTTTTTCCAGTTTCATGCTCGATGACTCACCCTCTTCTTTAATGATGGAGCTAAAATATTTTCTTAGTGTAGAACTACTTTAACTTTTGGAGATATGCCCAATTCATGATTATTTCTATCTAGAATTTCTTGAGTTCCATAGCTATACTGGTTTTACCTTCCACAGTGTTACTCCATACTTAGACATTCTTGGTTGCTATAACAGTATTTCCTGATACCTACATCTTCGAGAATGTCTTCCCTTTTTTTCAACTTTCCTTTCAGTATGTCTGTCCAACTCAATTTACATTTATCTGTCTTTTCAGTTTTTTCCATTTTCATTTTATTATTTGCTTATTTTATCTCTGTTTCTAAAGGAAGGGTTACTCAAATGTCTGGTAATCTTTATTATCCTCTCATGATTAAAAAGGGGTTACTGAAATGGAATCCTAGTGTTATGTTGTATCCCTTTTTTTCAGATTTGTTTCTGGACTCACTTCATCATAGAGGACCACCCTACACCTCTCTATAATATATCAGACTCCAACAATAAGGCATCCTGTATTTCTTTTCTCAGTCTTACTCCTCTTAATAGTGTTTATAGTTCTTGACTTGTTGATTTATTTTTCTCCCCTACATGGTAGGCTCCCAAAGTGTATTTTTGAATAAATTAACAATTAAATGATTATGTATATCATTTCACTACACTAAATATCACTTTAGTGATCTAACCAATGAGAAGTTTTCACCAGATCTGTTGTTTCAAAGCTGGCTGCTTACCAGGAGCATCTAGAAAATTAGGGGGAAAACTCTAATGGCTTTCCCTTATCTACTGTAGTAGTTTACCAAAGGTCTGCTGATGCAAAGTACAAGAAATGATTTGGCTTTTACAATGGAGATGTTAACTAGAGGTAAAAGCTTAGAGTTTCCAAGCCTGAAATGTCCAAATCAAGGTACCATCAGAGATGCTTTCTCACCAATTTCACCTACTTTTGATGCTAGCGTCCTGCCATGTGGAGAAGGCTGCTGAACTCTTCTTTCCCCTCCAGAATCTACAGCCTCCCAGAGTTCAGCTGTGGGCAACTAGGCTTAGGGCTTATTTCCTCAGCCATGGGCTGCTTTGTGGGTCCAGCCCCTCAGGGTCCTCTTTCCATTACTCTGTACTCTGTTGGATACAGATTCTAGGACTGCTCTCAGCCTCTTGGGACTTCTGTACTTTCTTGAAGTGCCCTCTTACATGGCAGGATCAAATATGGCAGCTGCCTTTATCTGTGTGTCTCTTTCTCTGTATCTCCATTCATTATAATGAGTAGCTTTAAGTTGCTAACAGTCAACAGTCTTGATAATGCTTCTTTGTTTCCCACAATTTGTCTTTTACTTCATTATGTTACATTGTATTATTTATATATATAATAAAATATAGAATATTCTGTATTATTCATAATATAGAATATGAAATGTGCCAGAATTCCATAATTTAGAGAATAATAAATGCAATTTTATTTATTTAATAAATATTTATTAAACTTTTATTAAATTTAGAATAATTTAGAGAAATATATGCAATTTTTCACCATTTCATTATCAAAATTAAAATAATATTAAAATCTGCTTAAAACACTGGAGAACAAAAATCTGTTTGATTTCAGAAATTTTTGTATTGGAGTGTTAATTAGTTCATGCATCCATTCAGTCATTCATTCTCAATCAATAAATATGTTTAGAGCATCTACCTTTCCTGAGTATTACTTTGAAAACTAGTTATACAAAGGTGCACTATTCTGATATACCAATAACTCTTTTAAAGCAAATAGACAAGAAAATGCCACAAGAAAAGTAAAATAAATAAATATTGGAATTTTACATATATATGTGTGTGTGTAAATACACACACACACACACACACACACACACAACTTTTAAAACATTTATTGTAGAAACATATATATATATATAAAAGGTTTCTCCCTGTGTTTTCATCTAAAGATTTTATGTTTTTAGCTCTCATGCTTTGGTCACTGATTCATTTTGAGTTGTATTTTTTATATGGTATGAGGTAAAGTTCAAACTTCATTCTTTTGCATGTGCATATCCAGTTTTCCCAGCTTTACTTATTGAAGAGAACATTCTTTCTCCCAATTAATGTACTTAGAACACATGGCAAAAATTCTTTCTGCTATAGATATATGGGTTTATTTCTGAACTCTTAATTTTATCCCATTGGTTATCTTTATGCCATTATATAACTGTTTTTGTTACTACAGATTTGCAATAACTTTTCAAATCAGAAAGTGGAAGTATGGTAGTCTTAATTATGGACCTCAATGAAATGCATATTTTTTATCTTATTATGCATTCCCATGGGTGTTTACTGCTGTAAATGGGACCTTTAAAGATGTTATTTTTAATTAAGGTGAGACCAGAATGAGTCAGGGTGGGCCTCAATCCAGATTACCAGTGTCAGCAGAAGGAATGTGGATGTAGTTAGAGAAAGCCCCAGGGAGATGCCGAAAGGTACAGGTGAGTGGAAACTAGAAAGGAGAGAGAAATTGCTATGTGATAGGAGGCAGAAATATAAGCAAAGGAACTCCAAGAACTATATACAATTTTGTGGAGACAGCATTGCCTTGCAAATCCCTTATTTGGGACTTCCAGCTTCTGAAACCATGAGCCAATATATTCTTGCTGTTTAAGCCAACCAGTTTGTCAGAGCTGCTTGACAGCATGTTTGAGACCTTCAATTTTGTTCTTCTTTTTCAATATTGATTTTGTTATTCAAGTCCCTTTGCAAAACTTCAATGGAATTTAAGGATTGGCTTCTCCATTTCTGCAAAAATAGTTGTTGGATTTTGATAGTTAAAACATTGAATCTGTAGATACCTTTGTGTGATACTGACATCTTAACAATGTGAAGTCTTCTTAACCATGAAAATGGGATGTCTTGCCATTTATGTAATTTTAAATTATGTAATTTAATTTTTTAGCAGTGTTTTGTATTTGTTGGTACAGAGCCCTTTGTCAGACATGAAAATAATTCAATCTATCCCCTAGCACTTTCAGTCAGAATAATGAGATATCTATGACAAAATATTTAGCACAATTCTAGGTACAATTAGACAAGAAATTCATTTTTCTATGCAAGAAAAACAAAGATATCAAACTTTAATGAACCCAAAATGCAACAAATATAAATTTGTTTTAAACAAAAATAAGTTTTAAATAACTTAAGAAAAAGCAGGATAAGCTGGAAAGGAAAGGAAGTTCAAAGAGTATAAAATAATGAGAAGAATCTGAACAAATAGAAGTCACCATAATAGGACAACACTAGTTTATTTTCGCAGAAGTGAAAACACATGATTAAGAAAGGAGGGTTCAGTGTTCACTGAATAACACTTTAGAAGGAAGAGTATTGATGTGTAAATCTGTTTTAGTAGCTACAGCAGAGTGATGTGATAGAAATTGATGTGGAAAGTACCAGAGTATCTGAAGTGTTTCCAACTGAAATATTGATATACTCAAAGATAATGGTAAATAAGGATTGAAAATGAGGCTTCAAAAACAGGTAGCTGGAGGTTCATCAACTTCTTAAGTCAGTTCTCTTTTACCATTAGAAAAAATTATCTATATCATATCATATACATATATAATATTTATCTCTTTATATTTATCCAGTATTTCAAGTAGATCTATCAGTGACTAAATAATTTAATAGCTTCATCAATCAATTCTTAGATCCTCAATGTGTTCTGGTGACTTTATCTCTGAACTTTGTAGCAAGAAAAATATTTAAGATCTGAAACTTTTCAGTATTTATGAACAAAAATTAACTAATTCTTAAATGAAACATTTAACAAAGAGTGGCTCCTTAACAGCAAATTAAATTTTACAATTAATTAATCTCTTTCAATTTTTCCCATTAAAAAATGAAAGCAACAAAATAAATGGCACCAAAAAATCTCACCAGTGTGACTGAAATCCTACTCCTGGTAGTCTCATAGCATCCATTGCTCCATATTTCTCTTTTCTTTTAGTCCTGGTGAGTTATTATCTGACCATGGCTTGGAATCTGGGCCTCATAACCCTCACCAGGACTGAATATCAACTTCAAGTCCCCATGAAGTTTTTTCTATGATACCTGACTATCATCAACTTAGCACTTCTACCATCATTGCCCCTAAAATGCTGGTCAACTTAATGTGGGTTAAGAAAAAAAAAAAAAACAGCATATCTTATTTGTGGTTGTGCAGCCCAACTGAGTGGATGTTAGTTTTTATTGTGGCTGTAATGACCTATGACTGCTATGTGGCTATTTGCAACCTTTTATTCTACATGATATGTGACCTGACAGATCTGCTTTATTTCTCTTGTACAGTCTGACCACTGAACTGTCTTTTCTTGTGTGTTCTCTGTGTCATACTCTTCTTTGAGTATAATCAATCATTTTTATTATGATAATGTCCCTTCGTTAGCATTACCTTGTTTTGCTACCTGCATTCCAGAAACAGCAATGTTCAACTTTTAGAGAAGTAATTTGTAATTTTTCATGATCATTGTTCTCATATCCTTTTCCACATTGTCCTTGCTATTTATCCTCAGAAAGAGGACAAAAAACCTTTTCTATCTATGCTTCTCACATGATTGTTGTCTCTGTGTTCTATTTATTTGCATTCATTTATTTGCATCCAAGGCCAATCCTTAATTAGATGTTGATAAAATATCTTGGATCTTTTACATGCTAGTTATACCAATGCTGAGACCTCTAATTACAGTCAAAGGAATAAGGATGTGAAGGATGCACTGAAGAGATTCCTGAATAACCCTTGCCACTCTTTCTAACAAAGGCAAATTTAAGGGTTTAAATTTGCTCCTGAAAATCCTGCTATTGAATGAAGAGGTAAAAATGCCTACTTTTCCTTTAATTTAATTTTAATGGGAAAAATATTAATGTATCTTATTCCAACCCAAAACATTCAATCTTTACAGATATAAAAATGCACCAATTTTAAAATTAAAACAAACATGTCATAAACAATAATTTGAAAGTAAATAAATACATCCAAATTAAGAAAGTGTGTAATTTATAAACATGGAAAAGATAGCAAGATCATTCTCTTTACCCTTCACATCTCTTGTTCAATGATTAAATGTTTTATTAATATTTTTTTCTTTTTTATTACACCATATCCCCACCAATTTCCCTTAAGATCTATATAAGTTTGGCTTAAACAACATATCCTTCTCTCCAGAATTTCACAGATCCTAATTCCAGATGTCTGCACTGCCATAAGTCTCTGAGCAAAGTAGAAGTTTATAGTATAATATTGGGCCTCCTTATTCTAGAGTAATTTAAGGACTTTCCCACAAAAGAACTCTCCGCTTGTCCTTCATTTCTATATTCCCATAACCTTATACCATTTAAATGGCTCATAGCTCTTTCTACTTTTATCCTTTCCCAGGCTTCATTTTCATTCTAACTTCTCCATCAAGAAGCACAAAATTTTATTTCCTTCTCTCAAATGGAGTTATTACTCTATATAGCTTGAGGTTCTTCCAAAAATTATGATCCCAGTTGTGAACTTCTATTCCAAGCTACTGTATCAGATAGGTTTTTTCTCTTTACTGCTTACCAAGGCATTTTACAAGAAAAAAGGATTTTCTGAGCTCGAGTAGCTTTGTTGATACAGTAGTTATGAAAAACTTGCATTAACTAAAATGTAAATATCAAAAGGCCACCTTTTTAAAGAAAATAATTTAAGAAAATAAAACTTTCCAAAATATAGTTCAAAGACCTAATACATGAATGACTATTAATGGTTAATATTTACCAATCACAAAAAAGTATTGATTTAGACATGGAGTCATTAGATTGTATTGAATTATTTAGAACCTTTTATGAAATATATGTTAGAAACTTTCATGTTCACATATGAATGCTTAAAATATTGCTTCTTGATCACAAAATAATCAACATGGTTGCCAGCAAACAGTTCTTTATAAGGCTATCTTCTCTTCCACTGTAATCACTTTTCTCATTCTTGCTTCTTCCCTCAGGCTGTTTCAATATTTCACCAGCATGTCATTGTTCTTCAACTGGCAAATACAAATTCTAAACCAGAAAATCATTCAGGACAAACACACAGTGATTAAATGAATGACTCACAGTGAGTGTGATACTGAGATACCACATAGAAGTTAGGTTAGAACTTAGCAACTTTGCCTTAAATGACTGCAAAAGAGGATGAAAAAGAGTTTAGCCGTGTTTCCAGGA